>JAFEMH010006239.1:0-2500 GCA_022495995.1 Adenophora triphylla var. japonica | reverse complement strand
GTTAAACTGGCACTGGCACAAACGGGGAAACACAAAACACGTTTTTCCTAAGTGCCAGGAAAAACGCATTTTTTGTAAGACCAACTCTTAATATATTGACAAACTTATAAAGTTACACATATATATTTTTTTCTAGACAAAAAACAAGCATACATATATGTGTAACTAATTAAGTTTTATTCTTATACCTAAAAATCTATTTGATTGAAATATAACCAAAAAGTTATACACAATTAATTATTTTTATATTATTTTAAGAATAAAACATCTTTTATAATTTTAAAACCTAAAAATAATATTTTTAAAATTTATATTAAGTCAAAAATATCATTTATTCAATGAAATAATTCCATGTCCAAGATAAATTATCTTTTTTTGTCCCAAAATATATTTTTAAATGTATTTTACCATTCTTTTTTTTGTCGTATTTCATTTTTAATTGCAAAACTAACAGTTTGCAAAGCAATGATATTTATTAATTTATGAAAAATGGGTTTAGGTATAGTGAATAAAAGAAAGAAGTAATACCTCATTTACATTTAATTAATATGGGACAGAAAAAGGTAATTAGGTTAATTTAAAGACATTAAATATTTTTTTGATTAGTTGATTTGAAAAAAACTAATATTATAGAACCATCCATTGTTTGGAGGGAAAATGGGCTTTTTGAAGTGTTCTATGCACTTCAAACTTTATATACATTTATAATTAGATATATATGGATTAGATTTTAATATATTGACAAACTTATAAAGTTACACATATGTGTAACTAATTAAGTTTTATTTTTAAACCTAAAAATCTATTTGATTGAAATATAACCAAAAAGTTATACAAAATTAATTATTTTAATATTATTTTATGAATAAAACATATTTTATAATTTTCAAACCTAAAAATACTAATATTATACAATTTGTATCCAAGTAGAATTTAAAATTTATATTAAGTCAAAAATATTATTTTATTAAATGAAAAAAAATCTATGTCCACAATAAATTATCTTTTTTGTCCCAAAATATTTTTATAAATGTATTTTTACCCTTCTTTTTTTGTCATATTTCATTTTTACTTGAAAAACTAAGAGTTTGCAAAGCAATGATATTTATTAATTTGTGAAAAATGGGTTTAGGTATAGTGTCTAAAATAAAGAATTAATACTTCATTTGAATTTAATTAAGCCGGGAGAGAAAAGGGTAATTAGGTTAATTTAAAGAAATTAATTATTTTCTTAATTAGTGGATTTGAAACAAACTAATATTTTAGAACCATCCATGGTTTGGATAGAAAATGGGCTTGTTGAAGTGTTATATGCACTACAACCTTTATATATATACTATATATATATATATATATATATATATATATATATATATTTTTTTAATTAAGCTAGTGTTCGAGGACTTTTTTTTTTTTTAATTAAAAAAAAAAATTTAAGGACACATTTTTTTAATTAAAAAAAATTTATAGGGCAAAATGGGAAAGGGACAAAACTTAGTGAGGGCCATTTATACTATAGATGTAGATTAGCCATTGAAACTATTCATTTTATACTATAGATATATATATATATATATATATATATATATATATATATATATATATATATATATATATATATATATATATATAGGACACGTTTTTTTTTTAATTAAGCCCGTGTTCGAGGACACATTTTTTTTAATTAAAAAAAAATTTATAGGGCAAAATGGGAAAGGGATAACTTAGTGGAGGTGCCATTTATACTATAGATGTAGATTAGCTTTTAATATATTGATAAACTTATAAAGTTACACATATATATTTTTTCTAGACAAAAAACAAGCAAACATATATGTGTAACTAATTAAGTTTTATTTTTATACCTAAAAATATATTTGATTGAAATATAACCAAAAAGTTATACACAATTAAATATTTTATATAATTTTAAGAATAAAACATCTTTTATATTTTAAAACCTAAAAATAATAATTTTAAAATTTATATTAAGTCAAAAATATCATTTTATTAAATGAAATAATTCCATGTCCAAGATAAATTATCTTTTTTGTCCTAAAAAGTATTTTTAAATGTATTTTTACCATTCTTTTTTTGTCATATTTCATTTTTAATTAAGTTTTATTTTTAAACCTAAAAATCTATTTGATTGAAATATAACAAAAAAGTTATACACAATTAATTATTTTTATATTATTTTAAGAATAAAACATCTTTTATAATTTTAAAACCTAAAAATAATAATTTTAAAATTTATATTAAGTCAAAAATATCATTTTATTTAAAATGAAATAATTCCCATGTCCAAGATAAATTGCCTTTTTGATTTGTAAAAAAGGGTGTTTTAAATGTGTTATTACCATTCTTTTTAATCTTCTCATTTATTCAATTCAACCAATGCATCTTGTAAAGCAAACGTCTTTTTTTATTTATGAAAAATGGGGTTCAGGTGCATAATGAGTAAAGAAGTAATACTTCATTTACATTTAATTAATAAGGG
>JAFEMH010006238.1:0-130888 GCA_022495995.1 Adenophora triphylla var. japonica | reverse complement strand
CTTCCGCGGATCACTTCGATCGCTCGTTGGCATTGATGAATTTCACGCATTGGTGAAGAGTAGATGATCTTTGCGATTTCATCGATGTATCGAGGCCGTCCCAATAAGCTTGAGAGAAGGGTGGGTTTGATTTCCACGACTTGGAACTCTACCGAAGAGGGCTCCGGTTGTACGTCGAATTGGATCCTCAAATTGATGACTCCTACGATTGGTCGTGCGGTGGAGTCGTAGGCTCGGATTACCCGAGGTGAAGGCCTTATCGAAGAACGGTCGATGCGGAGTCGTTTCGGTGTGCTTAAGCGATGATGTTGGCTGCGGAGCCGTTATCAATCAAGACGTTCGGGAGGAAGAACATCTCTATCTTTATGAGGATGAGGAGGGCTTCGTTGTGCCGATTCTCACATATTGGCAAGTCATCGTACGTGAAGGCTAAACCGCTTCCCGTGCTACCGTTTGACTCGGTCTCTTACGGGAACGTTCGATCCATCCATTTGTATGCCTTGGCTGAGGCAAAGATCGTAGGGAGACGGTTGCCCTTGGGCGTTCTTGTCGGAATTCCCGGTCACGAGATCTCTTGACTACAGTTTCACGCTCCCGAGTCGTAGCGGGACGGCATGCGACGGTTTCGGAAATTGCGGGGAGTGCTCTCGCTTGGAGTTTCGTCAAAGGCTATTGAGTTTACCTGTCGATTCCGTGGGAATGGATTTCCGATGGTATTGGGACCGCGGGCGTTCCAATTTTCCCTCCTCAATGAGCCTGGACCACACAGCGAGTACGAAGCAATTGTCGGTGGTGTGGCCGGGGTAGTTGTGGAAGGCGCGAGTGTTTGCTCATATCCATGTTGGGTTTGAGGGTCTTCGGTTGGAAATTCTCGAGTGGTTTGAGAAGATTTCGCTTGCTGGCTTGAATACTTGACCCCGAGGCATTTCCGGAGTTATCTAAATCTTTGGAAGCTGTGGGAAGCGAGGGGGTTGTTATTCTTTAGAGGCGCTTGATCGCGGTTTACACAGGCTCAGTTACGAATGTAGTGCCTGTTCATTTGCTTCCTTTCCTTTGGTCGGGCGGGAGTTGAAGTTGCCCAGGAGTTTGTTCGATAGCGGTAAGATGGGCGGGGTTCTTTACATTGCCTTTTGAAGACTCGAGGTCTTTTCAAATTTTGTCCGGCGTTGACCGCGCACGGAGATCCGGATAGAAATGGTGGGCGATCAAGGTCCTCAAAGATGGTTTTGAGCGAGGAATGGAAGATGTCCATCTGCTCTTCTTTGGAAAGTGGATCCATTATCTCAAGCAGCTTCCGGTTCCATCTTTTGTAGAACTCGCCCGGCTAGTTCGTCATCCTTTTGTTCGGTGGCTTGCGAGTCATGGCGGTTTGTTTCCCATTGAAGATTGGCGCGGTACTTCTCCCGGAAGATTTCAACGATCGATCCCACGTGGAGCGGTTTTACGCCTTCACGTTGAGGAACCACCTTAGTCTTTGTGGATTTGAGGAATGCTGAAAATGATCTGCCATCTGTTGAGGTTGCCCCTTTGGCTCTCATACCCGGGGCGTAGGTGTCGATGTGGGTTTTGGGCATTACATTCCGTCAAACTTTTCCATTTCCGGCATCTGAATTTCGGAGGAGAGGGACCACTTTGTTCGGAGTCGATGGCGGGGAGGGAGTCGCAGAGAACTAGCTAGCTTGCCTTGCATGTCTTTCATTTGTTCGATCAACCAAGCCATGTGAGGGTCAGGTATGCGAGGTGGAGTTACCGTTTTCGGGGACGGAAGCAGAAGATGGAGTGGATTGGGCGATGGGATCGCCATTCGGGAGTCTTGGGGAGGTAGTTGAGTGTATACAGCCCATACCACAGGGTGTTGAAGTTGAGGCGTGATTGCCGGAGTCCGCTAAGGGTTGTGTTTGGGAGGCTGGGGAAATGATTCATTAGCCCCAATTGGCGAGACTAGCGGGTGGCAAACTTGAGATGTCGGGATATCCGCTCGGGATACTGTCCTTGGTAAGAATGGGGACTTTTGATTGTGGTTGCGAGGCTCGTATAGAGGCAAAGGATTGAATCTGGGGATACGAGATGCATTAGGATACGCGGAGCGAGCACGTATGTGTCTTTGTTGGTGCGAAGCTTGATGTGCGGGCGGAAGCGGGCGGTCCGATGAGGCGGGCATGTCGGGCTGCTTGGCCCAGCGCTGAGGAGCTTTGAGCGAGAGGCGCTGCGTTCTTGGGATCTCGTAGCTTGGCGGAGGCGGGACACTGGCGATAGCTTTGAGCAAGGGAGCCGGTATATCTTAGTCCTCTATGAGAACAAAGGTTCCGTCGGGTTGGGAAGCTACATTTGTTCCTCGAAGCGCAAGGTGTCTACGATCAGGGCTTCTTTGTTCTTCTTGGCGCTTCTTGATAGTTTCGAAGGCTCGCAGCACCTCCTCTCATTGTCTGGAGGTTCCTTAGTGGCGGGGTTCCGTTTCCCTCGTTATTATATCTGTTGATCCGTCATGGGGAAGTAGCGGGCGGTGCGGACCGTTGAAGCCGGAAGGGCTATCGGACCTTGTGACCTCGATGCGAAAAGGCGGCTCCAGGTACTCTCGGCCACTCTCGGTTATTTGGAGGGTGACGGGTAAGGTTTAGACATGGGAAGGCCTTTTTGGATAAAGGGGAAAGCTCATGTAGCATGCGGTTTCCGCTTCTTTTATTTATAATTTTTTTTGTTGTTTTAATTTACTTAAAACATGTTTTCTCGAAATCCTAGGTAGGTTGGAAAAGATTGCTCTTCTTTTTCGCAACTATGCTAGATCTGGGTCGATGGAGACCATACGTGCGGCTATAAGCCCCTGCGTTTTGCACCTGTATTTCGACATCCCGGGGTGGACGGCCCGGGCGAGGTCCTATAGTGCAAGCGGTTTCCACCGGCCTAAAAGAAAATCGAACCTAAGGACCAAGCTGTCATGTTCGTTTTGATGCGTTAGCCATGTGAATAGTGAATCCAGAAGACGGCAACCGGCTGAGTCAAGATCAGGTCAAGAGTTCGGCATGACCTCTCTTTACCTTGCTTGCGCTTGAGGATCTGTGACGTTAGGCATTGGGTTTGGGTCATATCGTCATGGTGACGTATCGAAAAGAGCGTGATGACATGGTGTCATGCAAGCATGGATGTATATCCAGGGACGGAACATCGTGCAGGTGTAGCCGGAAATCAAGATCGGAGTCAAGATTTTAGCATGACCTTTCATCGCTTTGCTTGCGCGAGGATCTTGAGTTAGAGCCTTGACTCGAAAATGGCCGGCGTAGTATATGTATCCAGTGTATGACACGGGTAGGTAAAAACCAGCCGAGTGCGGACGAGTGTGACTCAAGACTCAAACGTGCGGGGTTGACGCTTGGCTAGGATGGGATGTTTGGAATGATCCCGTGCGCGCCCGAAGGCCTAGGAAGACCAAACGGGCTGCAAGCTGAGACCACTCCGGGTTAAGGGTTGTAGTGTGCGGTGTATCCGAGGCGGCCGGTGCGCGTAGTGTGCGGTGTAACCGAGGCGGCCGGTGCGCGTAGTGTGCGGTCTCTAAAATTCTTTTACGAGTAAAACGAAGTTTTGAAGAATTTTAAATGTATGCACGAGATGTATATTGATGCATTTTTTGTATTTTTATTTTTTGTAAAATAAAAACGAAGCACGTGCACACACACAACGGTTAAAGAAGGGGGTAAAATGAAAGTTTGACCTCATCATCGTTTTAAAAATCTTTTGTTTTGTTTAAAAGTTTTTAAAACAAAATTCCCAATGAGTCGCCAAGCGAAATTACCCGGATCAGAAGCGCGTTCGCGGCCAGGCATCGGCATCTTTCGCGTTGGAGCGGCGTGTCTCGCCGTTTTGTTTTTGTAGAGTCGCCACGCAGTTTTTATTAAGCCCAAAACATTGAAAAAGGGCATCGGTTTAAAGATAATTTTAAAGCTGTTTTTGTGTGATGAGATTTTGAGTTCGGAGAGTCGGATGACTCCCAGGGAAGAGAATATTAGAATATTAGAGCTCACCAGAGTAGCCTCGTAAAGCGAGTCTTTCGGATACCCTAATATCCTTTAAATGTTGTGTGTGTGTGTGTGCTTTTAAAAATGCATGCTTTGTATCGGATGTCTACATTGTATGCTATGTATGGAAATGTATTGAAATAGTATAGGAAGGAAGCCTTACCAATGTTGGTTCGTGTCTGTCTTCCACTGGGAATAGATGTTTGAGGTCGGAGTAGCGTTCGGTATGGATCGGGATTGCCGGGAGGGACCGGTTGTACGCGAGACGGAGTTTCGGCGTAGGAGTTGAGTTGTAGGCTGCGTTCGGGCGAAGGTTCGGCGTGCGTGGGGATCGTCGGGATCACTCGCGGGCGAAGAGGTTCGGCAGCGTGCGTTGTGGTGGCGGGAGTCACTCGGGCGGAGTTTCGGCGTGATTTGGGATCGTCGGTTTGACTCGGAAAGAGCGGGACAGGTGGAAAGACCGGACGAGGCCTCGGAGTACCACGAGGGGCCTCGGAGTACCTCGAGAGTGCCTCGGGGCGCGCGGGAGCGTCTCGGGAGGCGCTCGGGGGAGGCTTCGGAGCACCACGAGGGAGCTCGGAAGGCCTCGGAAGGACACCGAAAGGGGCGGGAGTGCCTCGAGAGGACTTAGAGGGGAGCCGAAGGCTAAGGGGAGGAAAGAGAGAAGAGGGAGGTGTGTGAAAATGAGGAGGGGAGCCCTCTTATTTATAGTAAAAATTTCGGAGCAAGAGGTCCGTACGGACCTTCTTGGTTATCCGAATTTTGGATTTCCTCGATTTGAGGGAATGCACGTGATGATGGAGAATATTACGGAATGATGATGTCCCCCATGCGAAGGTCCTGCGGACTGACTCGGCATAGCTGCGAAGAGGTCCGTACGGACCAACCATGCATTTGGGTAATCATTTCTTAGGGATTTGAGGGAATATTGTGGACTTTAAGGGGATTTAGTAATCATTGAAACAAAAGAGGTCCGTACGGACCTTAATTGCTTCGATTTCTGAAAATTCCCAAAGGTCCTTTTGTCCCTTTTTATCCCCGAGGAAGGCTCCTCCCTTGGTTTTGGTTGGGGGTTTGAGAGGGTTTTGAGAGGGTTTTGAGAGGGTTTTGAGTGCGGGAGGTCTCGAGACTGCGTTGATGAGTGCAGGAGTTTCCCGTGTGTTTGAAAGGGGGTGATCCAGATTGGGGTACTTACAACAGTACCAAGGATTTATGCTATTTTTAAGAATAAAATGGTCAATTATTTTCTAGGGTTCAATCACAATAATAAGGGTTGGGACGGTTTGGTGTGCGATTTGCAACCCTTCTATTCCTGTTTATTAATCTTTCAATTACGTCGAATTAATAAACAAAGACTTCAATAAGAACAAAAGATAAAAAGAACCTAAACCTTCTTGACTCGATTCACGATGCCAATTAGATCTAATTATCAAAGTTTAGTCGTGTGTTAATTCCACTGCGTAAATCAACACTCACACAATTCACAATTGACAATTGATTAGATTGACAACTCAGGAATTGAAAGAAAACCACTTTGATAAACAAGGAGAAATTAAATTGACCAAATAATGTTATAGCATAAAACCCTAATATTGCTTACATCCAATCCATGAAATAAAAGATTTAGCTACTCATGTTCATCTCAAACGACAAAAGAGATGAGTAAAAAAGAAAATACATAAAACACGATTGGTGAATATGAGCAACCCTTTAATCCTTGAGGCTCCCCAATTACAATGGAAAATAAAGCATAAAAACTAATATTCTGCAGAATTCTATTTAAACTAGGGAAGAAGGGGTGAGAAATTAGGAAAGGGAATGAAATCCTCCAAAAAAAGGAAACTGATATTCTGAAATCGGGGTCGTGGGCGGTCGCCCACTGGCCACATCAGGCGGTCGCCCGTATAGGCAGCCAGTTTGGCCTTCAATGTTAATCACGGCATGGGCGGTCGCCCACATTGTCATGGGCGGTCGCCCGTAGTATGCAGCAATTTCATCTCTTGAGGGACTTGGCATGGGCGGTCGCCCACCCATTCCTTGGGCGGTCGCCCACCCCAACGACGGTTTCAAAACTTGATCATCTCTAGCTGGCGCCCGCCCATAAGCTCTGGGCGGTCGCCCATCACACAGTTCCATCGGTGCGACTTTCTCCAAAATTGCTCCAAAGTCTTTGCGAGTCCAAAATTTGCCATAATTTGTTTGTGTTTCACACCTTCCCGCATTTAGCCCTGTTCTTAACAAAACTCCAAAACATTGATTAAAACACAACAAAACCCGGGAAATCAAACTCCAAGTAAGTGAGAAAGTATAAGAAATGGGTGTGTAAAAACACATCCATCAACGCCCCTTTAAAACTGGGTCTGAATGATCGAATCCAACCCTTGCATGACATGTCTCATACTTAGGTAAATTACTAGGGTGTACAATAAAATCGAAAAATCGATTTGAAATCGAGAAAATCGGATTGAAAAAATTGAAACCGACAAAATCGAAAGGTTAATGGTTTTAACCATTTAAAAACCGAAACTTTCGGTTTTGATTTTGGTTTCAAATGAAAAATTGAACCGATGAAGCTGAACCGAACCAATATTATTAAAACGACGTGTCATTTTAATATATATATAAATTTCATCTTCTCATCTTGCTTTGGAGTTAAAATTATGCTTATGGTAGTTTAACTGTTATTTGTAGTGGCAGGTGAAACACTTAAATTTGTCATGAAAAAGTACTTTAATATTGCATCTTCTCATCTTGCTTTGTTAATGAGAGATTAATAAATTTCATCTTACTGAATGTAACTATCATAATCCAACCATCAATATATGCATATTCTTCTCATCTTGTTGAAACCGAAAGACACAGAACCAAACCGACACTAAACCGAAATCGACACCAAACCGAAACCGAATAAAACCGAAGCTTAATGGTTTTAAAATACAAAAATCGATATATTTCAATTCGGTTTCGATTTTAGCCTAAAACTAAACCAAATCGGACCGAGCACGCCCCTATAAATTATAAATTACGCCTTTCAATCGACATATTCATTAGGTCAGCATCCCATGCTTGATTTACAACACACTCCCTCCGTTCCATCCCATAAAATCTTACCCATTTTGCTATTTTGGATGTCTCACTTTAAAGTCCCACTTTTTTAAAAAAGAAACTTTTTAATACATCTTTATTAAATGGGATCCACTTGTCATCTTTCACAACAACTATCCACTTACTATTCTCTACCCCACTTTCTCTCTCCTACCCACTCACAACTCCTACTTTAATAACATTATATATACTAGTCAGTAACCCGTCGATACTCGACGGGCATAATGAATCTAATAATTAAATATTATAAAAACAACACGGTGAAATTATATCCCTGTGACTCAACCTAAAAATATTCATTATAAGATTTTTAATATTCTTAGTAATAAAAATATTATACACATTTTGTCCCAAAGTAAGTAAGGTTTCTATTTCGTCCTTTTTTACGTTCATCCTAGAGTAAAGTTTTAAAATGGAAAATAATGACAATTTTTGCCCTTATCATGCTTATAATTAAAAAAAAAAACACAACATAACGTACATACTTCGTATTTCAATTAACTTGAATCATAAATAGTGTTTTTGATAATTAAGTCTTCAAGCCACTCAAACTGTTTGCCCACTTTTTTTCTTAATAAGCGTGCAATATGACTGCAACATTCTTATTCCAAAATGAAAGAAGTATCACTTAAAATATTAAACTATACAAATTATATCAAAAGCTAATTTACACTTTAGTGGATGCACATAGTAGAGATAAATTTTGTATCACATAAACAAACATAGATTCAGAATTACCTTATAAAATATGATTCACTAAACATAAAAGTGTTACTTATTCATGAATTGAGGTTTTTTTAACGTGATTATATCTTTTAGTAGTATATAAAAAACTAAATGCCTAGAGTACATTGTTTAATATAATAATATTTATATCCCAAAATGAATGACCAAAATATTTTAAATTTATCGTTAATCAAGAAAAAATTAGAAAAATAATTTAGTTTTTCATTTTGGGACGGGGTATACTTTTTCTAAAAAGAGACCTTGACAACGATGTAATGCTTAGGATCATATTTGATCAGTTTCATAAAAAAAGAAAAGAAAAGAAAGGAACATGTTTGATCAACACATAGAAAAAAGAATCAAGATAATTACCTAAGTTAAAAATCACAACAAAAAATATTCTTAAAAACTATAATTGAGATGATCAAATTAAATAATACTAAGAGAATGATAGAATCGATTTAAATCTGTCCGTGGAGGTTTAGCTTTCAATGGCCATAATGCGGAGAATGAAAAATTAGGATAATGAAGTTAGCTTTGTTGGATTTTGGTTGCTTGTCTTCTTTGCGAGATCATGCTCGGCACGGACTTAACAACAGTTTCTTTATCATCACCAAGTTTCACTTAGTACACTTGATAGGAATTAGAAAATCATAAATACTCGTATCATTTTGGTTGAGTATTTTATTAATCAAGCATTAAACAATCAAGAAGGCATGCTCAAATGGCATACAAACCGAGTTAATATGCATTAGAAATTGGTTATAACATCTAACAACCCAATATACATTAAGGTTAGTAAACAACATTAAATGTTAGTAAAGCACTGATATTTCTATCCTAAGAATAATAGCTCATTAGAAATTAAAATATCATTTAATTATTAATCACTATTGGAACTATGCAGCACAAATCTAATAAAATACTGATTTGATAAGCTGAAAATATTAAATATAATCTGATAATATGATTTGGGAATCTACTTAAAAAGATTTACAAAGATGATAATTTCAAAATTTTAAATTTAAATTAATAAAATAAACTAATATGATAATCTGATATGGGGATAATGGATAACGATACTTCTTCTATCTCTAATTGAATGACCATTATTGTCTCAAAATAAATGTTCTTTTAAATTTTTTGATTTAATTTTTTTTTTATAATTCATTATATTTTTACAAATCTAAAATTTTGGAAATGAATTAAAAGAATGTTTATTAGTTTTTCTAGATTAAAATTAAATTCTTTAAAATGATTCTTAAATTTTGAAAAAAATCATTCATTTTAGGATGGAGAGAATAATACAATTTAAATAAATTAAATTTAATCCAATAAAATAAACTAATCTAATAATCTAAAATCTAATATGTGGGATAATGATAAGAGAAATCAGTGCATGATCCAAGACAATGTTTCTACTTTCTACCACCATCACATTCTTTCAGATGAAGTAGTTGAACCGCTGTAGTTTGAATTTATTGTGTTTAAAAATATTTTGTTTGGATTTAAAAGCTAAATTTTGTGTTTAAATCAAAATCTAAAATAAAACTCTTCATTGAATGTGAAACATGGCGGCTAATAATTGGTGAACATAGAGTTGACTTGAAATTTCACGTGGCGAGCTGTATGATTTTGAAATATTTCTGCTTTTATATATTATATAGATAGATTGAATGACCATTATTGTTTCAAAATAAATGTTCTTTTAAATATTTTGATTTATTTTTTTTCATAATTCATTATATTTTTAGAAATCTAAAATTTTGGAAATGAATTAAAAGAATGTTTATTAGTTTTTCTAGATTAAAATTAAATTTTTTAAAATGATTCTTAAATTTTGAAAAAAAATCATTCATTTTAGGATGGAGAGAATAATACAATTTAAACAAATTAAATTTAATCCAATAAAATAAACTAATCTAATAATTTAAAATTTAATATGGGGGATAATGATAAGAGAAATCAGTGCATGCTCCAAGACAATGTTTCTACTTTCTACCACCATCACATTCTTTCGAATGAAGTAGTTGAACCGTTGTACTTTGAATTTATTACGTTTAAAAATATTTTGTTTGGATTTAAAAGTTAAAATCTATATAATATATAAAAGCAGAAACATTTCAAGACCATACAGCTCGCCACGTGGAATTCCAAGTCAGTTCTATGTTCACCAATTATTAGCCGCCATGTGTCACATTCAATGAAGAGTTTTATTTTAGATTTTGATTTAAACACAAATTTTAGCTATTAAATCCAAACAAAATATTTTTAAACGTAATAAATTCAAACTAAAGCGGTTCAACTACTTCATCCGAAAGAATGTGATGGTGGTAGAAAGTAGAAATATTGTCTTGGAGCATGCCCTGATTTCTCTTATCATTATCCCTCATATTAGATTTTAGATTATTAGATTAGTTTATTTTATTTTATTGGATTAAATTTAATTTGTTTAAATTGTATTATTCTCTCCATCCTAAAATGAATGATTTTTTTCAAAATTTAATAATCATTTTACAAAATTTAATTTTAATCTAGAAAAAATAATAAACATTCTTTTAATTCATTTTCAAAATTTTACATTTGTAAAAATATAATGAATTATGAAAAAAAATTAAATCAAATAATTTAAAAGAACATTTATTTTGAGACAATAATGGTCATTCAATCTATATAATATATAAAAGCATAAACATTTCAAGATCATACAACTCGCCACGTGAAATTCCAAGTCAGCTCTATGTTCACCAATTATTAGCCGCCTTGTGTCACATTCAATGAAGAGTTTTATTTTAGATTTTGATTTAAACACAAATTTTACCTTTTAAATCCAAACAAAATATTTTTAAACGTAATAAATTCAAACTACAGTGGTTCAACAACTTCATCCGAAAGAATATGATGGTGGTAGAAAGTAGAAATATTGTCTTGAAGCATGCACTGATTTCTCTTATCATTATTCCCCATATTAGATTTTAGATTATTAGATTAGTTTATTTTATTTTATTGGATTAAATTTAATTTGTTTAAATTGTATTATTCTCTCCATCCTAAAATGAATGATTTTTTTCAAAATTTAATAATCATTTTACAAAATTTAATTTTAATCTAAAAAAAATAATAAACATTCTTTTAATTCATTTTCAAAATTTTACATTTGTAAACATATAATGAATTATGAAAAAAAATTAAATCAAAAAATTTAAAAGAACATTTATTTTGAGACAATAATGTTCATTCAATTAGAGATAGAGGAAGTATCATTATCCATTATCCCCATATCAGATTATCATATTAGTATACTCTCTCCGTCCCGGACCTTGGTGCCTAGTTTGACTTTTCACGTAAATTAAGGAGAGAGTATTATATTGAAAGTGTTGTGAGTGTGAAAATAAAATAGGAGAGAGAATGAGTGGAGGGAATAGTAAATTATAATGGTGTTGTGAGTATTAAAATAATGTAGGAGAGAGAATGAGTGGAGGGAATAGTAAAGATTTCTTTCCATTTTAGAAAATGTGCACGTAGGTTTGGGACGCCCAAAATGGAAAGTGTGCACGTAGGTATGGGACGGAGGGAGTATTTTATTAGCTAAATTTAAAATTTTGAAATTATCATTTTTGTAAGTCTTTTTAAGTAAAATTCTCAAATCATATTATCTGATTATATTTATTATTTTCAGCTTATCAAATCAGTATATTTAAATAGTTTAAATTTAAAATTTGAAAATTGTCATCTAATGAAAGTCTTTTATGGTCTTGAAATGTTTCTGCTTTTATATATTATTTAGATTCACTCCTTATTTTTCGTTCTCAACAGTAAATGAGTAACCTAATGTAACGTGTGGCGGAGGGAGTATTGGTCAACAACTATCTCAAGGATAAGTATGGCAAGCTATGAATCCGGGTACGATCACTCTTTATTCCTTGAATTTCTCCTATTTATCTATCATGTATTCGGTCCATTCAAATCAACTGGAGTATAATACAAATTAATCACCACCGTGTTCTGAGCTAAATAAATCTTTTGACTTTCAACTTTAATCAATTGCCCATTTTACTCGCACCAAAGGGTTTTCCTGTACATTTCTGGCTTCATTTTATGAACCGTCGTAGGTTGATCCACAGATTCTGGCACCATCATCAAGTTTATTGTTTATAGTATCTTATGAGGGGACGGATGAGTGTTACTAAAATTTCGTCATAACATTCCCTCCGTCCCAAAATGACATTTATCATACTTACTACGGGGACGGATGGAGTGCTATTTTTCATACATCAAACGCCGCCTATGCAAAACAAAACCAGCAAAACAAGAGTTTACTGAAAATTTCAGTCTCCAAGAAAACTGATATTAAGAATATGTTACATTCCAAAACAAAAAACTACATAGCTTTGACCAACTGTTTATAGTGTAAAAGATAACTATAATTGCAGTTTTCTGTCAAAGCCCACCTCCTCATATGACAGGTGCAAGGCAAATAGGATTTTTTTTTTTTTTTTTTTAACTATACAAGAGTTTATAACTAGGGAGAGTCATCCTCAAGAAATACCCACAATTCTAAGTTCCGGCAGCAATCATCCAGCAATATTGGCTGCCCAGAAAAGAAAAAAAGAATCAGGTTAGAACGCAGCCAAAATTATTCAATATTACAAGAAGCTCCAGAAAATGGGTGATCTTCACAGAATTAACCAGCTGATAATCAGTTAAGTGTTAAAGCTAGGGGGGAAATTATTGAACAATGCAATGTACCACTCTCTAGTTATCAATTAATGCAACGTACTTGCTAGTTCTAGAATCATGTTATGTACTTTTGAAAAAAAAAAATCAAATAATGCACCCTACTTAATTTTTTTACTTGCGGTGTTAAAAAGTTAATGGACTACCAATGTGGCACTGACACGTCACCACCATGTTAGTGCCATGTCATCAAATTCAAATATAGAGATGATGTGACACTGAGGTGATAGTAGTGCCATGTTGGCAGTCCCATTGTTGCGTTAACGGATGAAAATTGAGAACTACATTGTATGTCTTGGCCATTCGGCCGTTAAAACTACAAGTGAAAGTGTTGGGTTTAATGTCATCTAAGTTAAGGACGCCTAATTGGGGGATTGAACAAGACATGTGCATTAATTCCTGTGATAGCATGCAAGGAGCGACCGCGCCAAACATCTGTACAAACGGGGCGTTTGCGCGCTATTGGAGGCGATTGCACTCAGACCTCTGGACAAAGAGGGTGATCAAGCCCTCCAGGGGTGCGGTCACGCGATAGTCTGGATTTGGGTTGATCTGCGGCAAAATTATGTACAGGGTTTGTAAACCTTGTAGAGTTAGGAGTTTTCATGAGTTTTTATGGGTTATTATCATGTAGATGATGGAAAGTTAGAACCGATGTAGATGGTGTCAATTGATACCAGATTTGTTCTCCATCAGAGGGTATGGTTAAAATAAGCAGGAATGTTGTCTTTGACGAAAATTTTGTGCTTAATTCTATTATGAGATCTGTGGTTGTACCAGGTATTGGTAGTGTTGATAAACAAGTGATGCTACAAGATATTTCAGAGTTGAGCAGTCCACGGTCAGATGTTAATCAGGATCTACCGTCAGAGACAGAAGCACCTGACAGTTCATCTCCGATTTTCAAAGAACATGAATTAGCTCAAGAGAGGTCTAGACGGGCTAATTTTGGAAAGCCTCATGGGAGGTATGGTATTGAATATAAGGTGTCTTATGTACTTCAGGTTGCTGATGAGGAGGTGAAGCCCGATTCTTCAAAGTCAACCACTTTCAAGGAAGTGGTTACATGTTCAGAGTCTGCCAGTTGCATGTAGCTATGGGAGATGAGATGGAGTCAATTAACAAGAATCAGACATGGGAATTAAACAAGAGGCCAGAAGGCAGAAAGATTGTTACTTGCAAGTGGTTCTTCAAAATAAAGGAAGGTAATAGCACTCTGATAGAAGTGTGTCAGACCTTACTGATGTGAAAAAAGTTGTTCTATATGGAGTTGGAATAGGAGATTTATATGACACAACCAAATAGGTTTCAGGTTCCGAGGAAAGAACACTACGTGTGTAAGTTGAAAAAGTCCTTGTATGGACCGAAGAAGTCCCTTATGCAGTGGTGTAAACGGTTTGACAGCTATATCACAGAGATTGGTAACACGAGAAGCCTGTATGACTGTTGATAGCTGCCGTCAAGAAGTCTGACATTTAGAAGTTTAAGGTATACTATATGCCGAGTTCGAGATGAAGGATTTAGGTGAACAAAGAAAATTTTGGGTATAGAGATCTACAGGGATAGAAGCCAACAAAAATTGTTCTTATCCCAGAAATGTTACATCATGAAAGTTTTAGAGAGGTTTGGCATGTCTACAGCAAAACCTATAGATTCTCCGAGTGCAGCGAATGCACATCTGTCTATTGCTTTTGCACCTAAATCGTCTGAAGAGAGAGTATATAGCTCAAGTACCTTATACTAGTGCAGGTGGTAGTTTGATGTATGTTATGGTTTGCACTAGGCCGGATCTTGCTCATGTTGTTAGTAGGTGTAGGACATGTTCCGTAAATATTAAGCACGTGCTACCGCACGTGATGACTTCTCTATTATATTTAGCATATGGGATCATCTATGTATCTTCACTTATATAAGTGAGATGGAAAAGTAATATCTCCTTCCGCTATGTCTAGCGGAAGCTGGTTCCGATTGATTGAGCAAGGTCAATTGGAACTCTTCTACCGCTTATTTTGGGAACCATCAAGGAGTTGTGGATTGGAGGATAGAGTAGCGGAATTTGCCACGGGACCCAATTAAGGGATTCCACGTGGCCTAGTCAGGACGAAAAGGGGAATGCGGGGACCCGGTCCCAGCTGAGGGACACGCGGCGTCATTATACCGCTCCGTACAAACCCAGCGAATAAGGGATTGACGCGTAGCGGTACGAAAAGAACGTGATCTGCCATGTGCATAGTACGGAGCTGTCAAACTCTGACTACTATAAATAGCTGGCTCGAGATATCGATGTCGGCAGCAGTGATGACGTACATGCCTTACCGCTCCCTTGATACTTGTTCTTCCCTTCTGACTTGTCCCTACTTTCGCTCCTCCTTCTCATTCCTCTTTGGTGGTTCGTGTGTAACGCCCTCTTGAAAGCTCTACCGCTTAAATCCTCCTTAGAACCTACATCCTACATTTGGTGACCGCGGTGGGAGGTATTCGCGTGGCACCATCAAAGAAAACCGCATCCGGGAATGCGGAAGTAGGAGGCAATTCCGGAAACAACCCAACCCCGCTTTGAACCGCAAGTAGACCCAACTAATGATGCACCCATTGTCGAAACAGAATCGGATGAAAGCACCCCCTACTCCAACCTAACCTTCCCATTACAGTGACTTTCGGTTGCTTTATGATAACCAAAAGGCACTTTTAGAGCGGATTGAGACCTTAGAGAAGGAAAAAGCCCAAGCTATCAAGGAAGCCGCAAACGCAAAGGAAGCGGCAAAAGGAAAAGCTAAGATTGATGCGAACCCATTTGCATTGAGGATGAGCGATCTTTGCCCGGAAAAGTCAAAGTAGAGACCCCTTGGAGAACCGCCTATCCCCCGCAAGTAAACACCCCGTCATCTGGTTTGTTAACATTTGAACAAGCGAGAACACTCTTCTCATCCCGTGAAGAAATGCAATCTGGCCGGTGTCGACCATTCCGCGGAAGCCATATCCGGCGTGCATCACTTGGCCTTACCCCGAGAAATACAAGCACCGTGAGTTTACAGTATACGGGGAAGAGTCTAATCCTCGCTGAGCACGTCCGGCGATATTTGGAGACCACAGGGCCGCACGCTAGTAACGGCGGTTTGTGTTTGCGGGAGTTTCCCGCCTCCTCACTGGAAAAGCATACACTTTGGTTTTACGCTTGCGTAAAGATGACATTTACGATTTGATAGGCTGACCCGACATTTTTATGCTAAGTTCTTTTATGAGAAAGAGCTCACTATGTTTAAGTTAGCCCGCGAGATTCGAAGCCGGGAGAAAAGCCCGTGGATTTCGTTAAGAGATTTTCCGCAAGATCTCTTGACCTAGTTAGGCCGCGCACCGAAGATGAGCTTGTCCGACATTGCGTCAGCAATGGATGAGAACTACCGCCAATTTTTAGCCATTCGCAAGTTTAAGGCGTTTCGGGAGTTAGCGGATCTTGCCCGGCAATTTAGTACTCAGCGTAGTGGAGCCGCGTACCTCTTGGTCTACCGCAGGACAGTATAGGGGTGACAATTCGAGATATCAAAGGTTTAACAAGAGATCAGCGGAGGTAGCGGTAGCAGAATCTCCCGAGCAGACCCTTCGGTGGATGATAGGATGACTAAACCGCGGTTCGAAGCCCCAGATTTCCCTTTTCCGATGCATGAAGTGTTGGATACTTTGCGGAACATGGTCTTGCTTGATGGAGATGTGAAGTTGCCTCGAATAAATAACGAGCCTCTTTGCGGCAATGTTGAAACACAAAGACTATTGCCATTTTCACGAAAGGGTCACCCATCCTTCCGAGATTGTATCCAGTTGAAAAAAGTGATTAACCGATTTATTGAAAAGGGGGCTTTTGGCTTGTAGGGAGGAAATAATAGTGTACGGACCCGACCACTTTGCCTTCTGCATGACGGCGGAAAGCAAAAGTCCATTAACATGGCATACGTGTTCGAATTGCCCAGCCGCTCAGGAAGCCGCATTATTGCACAGTAACTCGACCCGCATGAGATGGCCTTGGTATAAGCGGAATCATTCTGATTTACTCCAAAATTCCGCATTTTCTTTGACCGGCTTAGGTTTGACGCGGCGTCTCGCTTGGAAGCCACAGAGCTACGATTAAGGTAGCGAGACGATGATCGGCGTGTTTACGGGAAGGGGTTCCTTGAGCGGGGAAGTGGAAGGAGGCGGCTTAGAAATTGTTTTCATGAGACGGCGATATGAGGGTTGAACATCCGCATAATAGGCCTCTTTATGTTACCGCGGAAATACGTAGGGTCGAATTTAGACGGGCGCTTATTGATAACGGGTGCACGGTGAATGTCATCCCGTACGCCACTTTCAAAGAAAGTGCAGGTTTGGAGAAGAAGATTTGCAAAAACATAGCATAGCCATAACGGGCTTTGGATCGAAACATAGTTAATACCGTTGGGTCCGTCATTATTCCTTTAAGCGTAGGGAGTTTGCGGACTTCAACAAAGTTTCACGTTATTGATGCGGATACGACCTATCGGTTGTTGATTGGAAGGGCTTGGCCGCGGCGTAAGATTATTCCATCCGCTCTACATCGGTGTGCGAAGGGAATTGTTGGGGGTAAGCAGATCACTTTAGAGCCTTCCATAGGCCTTTTCACGAATGGAGGCTCATTTGGCGGATGCATTATTTTATGATGAATTTGCGGAAGGGTGCCTTGCGGACCTCGATTCTCTTGAGATAACCGCGAGAATCGAAGTATTACGAGAGAAAGACCGAAACGATCAGCAAATGGGAACTAGCAAGCGGATTTGCTTACCGGATGGCCGAGTGATGTATACGGTCAATTTATGACGGTGTGCGGGGAATTCCCCATGTTTGCGGGGATGACCCCACGAATGTTATGTTATGGCTAAACAAGGGAATGAAGAGAGCTTTGGTATAATTGAAGGTGAACATTGAATTAAGAGATGAACCGCGCCTCGGATCCACAAGTTGAAAGAAGTAAATTTGGGGGAAGGCGTTAGTCGACTTTATTTTGTTATCGGCCAGACTTAAGCTTGTCGCAGCAAGAGCGGTTTATTGCCACTTTTGGACCGAATTCAAAGATGTTTTTGCATGGAGTTACGATGAAATGGCGGCTTGGATACCGCGGTAATGCCTTATGGCTGCACGTGCGCCCAATGGCAAAGCCTATCAGACAGCAGATCCCGCATTCTACAAGCCGGAGTTGGAAATCAAAATCAAAGCAGAGTTGGAACATATGATTCTGCGGGAATCATCGGACGATTGAACATCCAACTTGGTTGTGTAACATGGTTATTGTCGGCCAAAGGCAAGCGGACGAGATTCGCATTTGTCGGGATTTTCGTGATTTAAATAGGGCACATACAAGGATGAGTTAGCTTCCCTACATTGATGCTTTGATTGATGCGACGGCGGGGCGTGAGATGTACTCGATGTGTGATGGTTATAAGGGTTATAATCAAATTAAAATGGATCCTGCGGATCTTTGAAAAGACCGCTTTCGGGACTCCGTTTGGTAATTTTATTTCACGGTCATGCCATTTGGGTTAAAAAACGCGGGTGCCACGTATCGGCGGACAATGACGGCAATCTTCCATGATATGCACCGTGGCATAGTAGAGTTTTATATGGATGACTTAGTAGTAAAATCTCGGAAGGAATCCTCGCATTTGGAGGATTTGCGGAAAGTCTTTGTAAGGTGCGAGAAGATGCAGGTTGAAATTAAATCGAGGAAATGTGTTTCGGGGTCGGCTAAAGGAAAATTTCTTGGTCATATTGTGGATCGCGGTGGTATCCGGGTGGATGCGGAGGAGAAAGCGAAGCGATCCTCTCGACGCGGCAAGACCAAGGAACCAAAAGCAACTTCAAGAGCTTCACGGGCAAGGTGTCTACGTAGGCGTTTCATTCCCGCGCTTGCGGAAGTTGGACATCCTTTAATGGAATTACTAAAAGTCCGAACGAGTTTCGAGATGGGAGAGGCGGCATCGAAGCTTTCGAAAAAGTTAAGCGAGCCACTTAGTTGTCCATTGTTATGGTAGCGCACTGACCCGGGTTCCCAGCTCTTATTGTATTTAGCCTCCATTCTGAGGTCCATTGGAGCTTTGTTGGCACAAGATCAAGACGGGGAAAAGCGAATTTACTATTTGAGCGAGTAATTTCGGGTGCGGAAGTTCGGTATAACAGTGGAAAGGCATTGTTTAGGCGTTGATCTTCGTAGTTCAAAAGTTGCGGCATTATTTTTGGCATTTCCGGTAGAAATAGTCGAGGTTGTGATCCTATCCGTTTCCTATTATCTAAGTCGATCTTGGTTGGAAGAAGCGGCCAAAGTGGTTCTTGATTCTATCGAGAATATGATATTAGATGACTACCCCAGCGGTGAAAAGCCAAGCCTTAGCGAGATTTACTATCCTCTTTCCCAGCGGAAGCTATGAGCCTCCGGTTCGGGAGGCTGCCGTGGGAAAGCGAGAGTGCGGAAGTTTACGATGAACAAGAATGGTGGACCTTAGAATTCGACAGATTCGGCTACCGCGAAAGATGGAGGTGCGGGGGTAGTTCTCACTTCCACGAGGGGCTGGTTTATCTGAGGCTTATAAGTTAGCATTTCCGTGTTCAAACAATGAAATTGAGTACGAGGCACTAGTATTGGGATTGATTGAAGCAAGAAAAAGGGGAGCGTGCGGTGACCATTAAGGGAGACTCCAACTTAATAGTCAGCAAGTAAGTGGAGAATTCGGTTTACGACACATCAATTTAGCCCATGCTCGTATGGTGCGGCAATTGATTGATTATTTCGAAGAAGTGACAATTGAAAAGCGACCTCGAACCGATGCAGGCATCAGGATGCTCTAGCGACCTTGGGATCCAAGATAGTTATGGAAAAAGAGGAGGCTCAAATTGCGGTGTTGAAGCAAAGATCCCCAACGATTTGAACGAGTTCTTTGGGAAGAAGAGATGATAGATTGGCGGGGACGATAGTGCATCGGTTGAAGAAGCAATGAAGAACGCGAAGATTTGCTTGAATTGCAAAAATACTACTGAAGAATGGGGTGTTGTATTTCCGCAATCCGGGAGGGCCGTTATCCGTTGTGTAGGACGAAAAGAAGCGAAGTTCGAGGTTGGAACAAATACGTGAGCAAACTTGTGGTGATATAGATTTACCTACATAGGCGGATTGAGCGGGGTTACTATTGGCGGATATGGCTCTAGATTCCGCAAAAGTCCAAGCAAATTGTATTGATTGTCGGCATTTTATCTCTCCGGTGGAAGCTGTTGTATTGCGGGAGTTCGTGATTGGCGCCGCCTTACATTGATTACCTTCGGGAAGGATCCCTACTGCCCGGCGAAATGAGTGAGGCTATTAAAAGAAGGGCTTTTCGATTCCGCTTGGTTGACGGAAAGTTGTATAAGCGGATCTGAGGAACTCTGCTCGGATGCGTAGATAGTGCGGAAGCTATGGTGATTTTAAAGGAAGTGCGTACCACTGCGCATATTGGGGGAGCTAAGGTACATTAGACAAATCTTATGCGGGATATTATTGGCTATGGAAAAGGATAGCACGAGTTTGTCATGAATGTAAACGTGCCAAGTCCACGAAAATTTGATCCGTACCCAGTAGTACCATTACATTCCCTTTCGCGCCTTATCCAGTTCCACATGGGCTTTTGATCTCATTGGAAAAATAATACCGCATTCGGGGGAAGAATATGGATCTAGTAGCTACGGAATTGTTCGCTAAATGGAGTGAGGCCGTCCCGTTGAAAAACGCTACCGCGAGCGGTTGTTAACTTTATGCGGGAGTATATTGTATGCGGGTTTGGTATCCCAAGCAAATCATTTCGGATAACGGAACGCCATTTTGAAATAGCCGGGTTTCGGCATTCGCGCTAAAATATGGGATTCGTCATCATTTCTCCACACTTTCATACCCAGTAACGGGCGGGCGAAGCTGACAGCAAGACCCTTATTAAAATCCTAAGCAAGTTGCGGGAAGACTTTCTGGCGCGTAGGATGATAAGATTCGGAGGTATTATGGGCATACGGGACAAGCAAAAGGAAAGCTACGGGACATACTCCTTTTCGTTGGTATATGGCGGAAGCAATATTACCGCGGAATTGGCCGTCCACTTCGGCTCGTGTTGCCTTACAGCCAGGTTTGGTGCGAAGATATCGGGCCAATTCGGTTGGAGTTATTGGATGAAAGGAGGAGGGATGTAGCGCGCGAGAAAATTTCCCAGGAAACTTATTCTCGTCAAATCTCCCGCGCTTATGATATGATGGTAAAGCCAAGAACATTTGAAGTAGGGGACCTGGTATTAAAAGCAGCCCCCCAAATCATTCGCGGAGGTTCTGTTCCTAAATTTGCCCCGAAATGGGAGGGCCCATACAAGGTAGAGGAGGCTAACGAATCGGGATACTATAGAATTGCAACAGCGGAAGGCAAGCTGCTCCCACCTCTAAATGCAAAATGGCTCAAGCGGTTTTATTCCTAAGATCGCTATTTTACATATAGTAATCCTAGCTTCCGTTATATAGAAGCATTTATTACTTAAAGAATTTTCTATTTTCCTAAAATTGTATTGTGCCAGAGCTTTTATTGCTGGTATCAATCTTGTGAGAAACAATGTTGAGCTTACAACTTTGTACTCAATATTCTGTTTCCACTATCAATATATGCATGAAATACCCTCAAAAGTTTTTCTTTTTATTTTTTTCCATTGATACTTGCATTAAAAAAAAAGAGGGGAAGAATACCATACGGGAAACATCCAAACATTTTAAACATAGCATGTGCGAACATAAATGTTTACCGCATAATTAGTTACACAAGCAAATTGTTCAAAGGACATACTATAGCAAAAGAAGTTTTTTTTTTTAAAAAAAACCGCATTTCATCACAAAAGCTAATGTTTTATAGCACTATAATCATTACTATGCATCAAGCAGCATGCGGGATCGCAGTTCCAGTTCTGATCTGAGTCGGTTAAGCTCGATTTCTTTTCCAAGGAGTTCTTCTTCCGCAAGAACTAGTTGTTGATTGCATACCGCAATCCGGGATTTACAATCTTCTATTTCTTCCTTAAAACCAGCGACAGTTATGTGAAGTTTTGCTACTTCCTTCTCAAGGCTGCATTCCTTTTCCGCAAGTTGGTTCATTTCTTGCTCTATAGGAAACTTAAGAGCGCGGTCAATTTCCTTAAAAGCCCAATCGACCAAAAAACCATCACGTTCCAAATCTTTAAATTCATCTTTCATCATGCGGAGCAATTCCGCTTCCGGTTAGTTGATTGGTTGTTCTCAAAGAAAACCAAGTTCGATGCCCGATAAGCCCAGATTATGAACCACTCGTTTAGAGGAAGTGCAACACACATTAGAGAAAAGTCAGGAACATTTTACGCGAACCCCTCAAGCGCTACTGCATTTTCTTGACCAACATAAAAACCACGCAGTATCCCCGTCTCCCGCGATCGATGGAACAAATTCATGATGACCACTTTTGTACCAAATGCGCTTTCAATCCCCGCAATACCTTTCCTCCTATAATCAATAAGCTCTCCTCCTTTTTCTTCCACAACCGCAAGTTGGTTACCTTCCTTCTGCTCATTCTGCGTAATAACAAGAGACGAAGTAGCTTTATCCGCAAATGTGGAAATAATTTCTTCTTCACAAGAAGTTTCCTCAACCACTTCCACTGCCGCATCCCCAACTTTATTACCTGAATCAGATGAACTTTCCACAACAACCGCACCTGCGGGATTACTATAAGCTTGCACTCTCAATTTTTTCTCAGCACGTTGTGACAGCACGAGTCCTTCGTTTAAGCCCGCGGTTTGATCATCAACCTTGATATCATGCTCCGCACCAGTAAGGTTGGCGTGATCTCCCACATCCCCAATCTCTATCTCAATGTTGGACAACAGTAATCCACTTAAGCTTGCGGATTGATCACCAGCCACAGTATCACGTCCCTCCACTGCAGAATTGCTAAGATCTTGCGTATCCACAATTCTTGCATCTTCTTCGGGCTGCATAAGCACATTCACTAAAACATTGGTCTGAGCGCCAGCATTGGCATCATGCTCATTGACAACTTCAATCTGAGCGCCAAGCGTGGCACATGCTCATTTACAACTTCAATCAGCGCCGGCGTGGCGTGCTCATCTACAACTTCCATACGAGCGCCGGCATTGGCATCGTGCTCATCTACAACCGCAATTGAGCGCCGACGTGGCATCATGCTCATCTACAACCTCAATTTGAGCGCCGGCATTGGCGTGCTCATTTACAACTTGATTTGAGCGCCGGCGCATTGGCATCATGCTCATTAACAATCTCAATGTGAACACCAACCTCATGTATCCTTCCAATAGAATTTTGAATCTTCGCAGCCTTAGCGTCTTTTACGGTTTTATCATCTTCCGCAGGTAAAACTTTCTGACGCAGTGATTTCACAAGGCTAGGCTCAATTTCATCCGTATCGTCCCCAAGCCGAACCGCTTCACCAAGACTTTGCGATTGATCAAAGTCCTTTATAATGTTGCACTGCTATCATGCTACCGTACTCATCCGGTTCGCGGAAGAAGGATGCTTAGAAGTAAGCGGCTTCAAACAACCTCTTGAAACCGCTCTTTTGCAACCGCCGGTCAATAATTTTGTGCGCGGCATCATCCATAAGACTCTCTTCCGCTACTTCGCTAGCAAGATTACCGGCTTGGCCGTATACCGCGACTTGGCCTTTCTCTTTCAAAATAGCGGTAGCATCTGCAGGAGTTGATATTGATAAAGAAGTTCGTGGGTCGATCCATACTCCGCATTCAGATAAGTAAATAGGTGACGCGTAGAGACTTCCGGAAAAGAAGGAGGAAGTCATGGGAAATCGTACTCAAAAACATCTTACCCAGGGTGCATCCGGAGCACCAAGATCCGCATTAGAAATAGGATCAACGTTTACTTCTTCATCGTCCCAGACCAATCGATAGGTATTTCGCTTACTCATTTGAGGCCAGCGCCTAAATGAACGTTGTTTCATACATGAACTTTTTTTTTAGTACCAAGCCCTTAAAAGCACGTACAGAAAATTCCTAAAGAAAGAGCTTACCTTCCGGAGTCTTTGAGATTGCCTTAGGGGAGTTTTTCTTTTCTTAATAATGACATCCTTCTTTTTCTTCTTCCCGGTAGGGCTTGAAGCTTCCGCAGTTTCTTCATCAACCTTCCTTTTCCTCTTTACTACTTTCTGCCGTATTTTAAAAAAAAATATATAAATATAATAGAGGACCTACAATTAGTAAAAAAAAAAAACGAAGAAAAGGAGGTGCTATCTTTCGTTAAACCCAACTTACAAACTGAGAATGAGAGCAACTATCCAGACGATCAACCCGCTGCACCGTCCTCCCTCCTTTCTTCATCTTTTCTTTCTCATTCTTTCCTCCCGCACTCTCGGTAGTAATATTATCTTTCTTGCCAGTATTCCTTTCCACAATCCGTTCCTTTCTTTTCTTTTTTCTTTTCTTTTGACTCTCAGCTTCCTCTTGCTGAAAGTAAATAAAAAGAGGGTGGGAAAAAGATAGAAAAATATATATATATAAATAATAATAATAATATTATTATAAGGCCTAGATATACCTCAGAATCGCTCTCTTCTGAAGGTTTCTCGGCTAAACTCTTGCTTGTTTGTTGTTTCCCCTGAATTGGAAAAGGCAGAAAGAAATTCGTGAATCACTGAGCACCCAAAAGATACTTCAAATAAATATTGGGAAGCATAATACCTTCAATATTTTTTCAACCCCAGCAGAAACTTCTTCTTCCGCACCTGGATCCATTTTTTCTTTATCCTTTGTAACTCCTTTCCCAACCTTTCTTTTTGGCTTCCCAAGTTTTAATTCGGGGCGTTCCTTGCATTCCTCTAAGCAACCAAATTGCGGAATTTTCAGCGAACCTTCTTTCATGTACGAAGACAGGGGGCCAGAATAAACAACACCGCAACAGCTAAGATAAAAGTCATTCTTCCAAACTTGCTCTTCCACAAGGGCACGAGGCGTTCCATTCATAAATTTCCGCATCAATTTCAGACTATGCACCCAAAAATCCCGCGCTTGTATAGTCCTCGAACCTACCCACACCGCATCAGGAATGACTTTCACCCCCATGTTCTCCAATACTTGAGAAAACCCACCAGGATAACAGAACCGCTTGCAAGAATCATTAAAATCCAAATATATATCATCAAGCAGCCCAACACAAACTAAGTCGTAACCACATTGCAGTGCGCATCGTTCAGGACTGTATCTTACTGATCCAACCTCAAGTTCATTCAAGGCGGGAGACAGAGTCGGAAGAATGTTCGCAATAATAGGGTATTCACTCTCTCTGCCCTTCCGCAGTACCCCATCCTTAAATTCAAAAACTTCCATATGTTGACCAGAAGTGCGGTACCAATTTAAAGAAATCGGATTCAGCGGAACTTTTCCATACGGACGGAAACAGAATTCATCTTCGCGATCAATAAGTTCAAGGATACCAACATTAAATTTTACATTCATCCAAGTCCAGGACCGAGGGACTAACGTCCCCCCTGGTCCAGCATAAACCTCCTCCCGCACACTTAATTTCTCAAAGTGCTCAAGAAGAAACATATGAAGGAACGGGACCGGTAAGAAAGCATGAACATAGTACCTCCCAACAGATTTGCGTACGGCTTCCGTAAGATTATCAAATCGAGCATAAAGATTTCCCAGAAACAAAGGGCCCATGGGCAGTTTTTTACCCGCAGCTAATTTCACCGCATACACGAAATTCCTTTCATACGGTCCATCGTGAGGCTTTCCAGGAAACAGGAACATAGTCAAAAACATAGATAAGTAGGCTTCTAAATAGTGTTCAGAATCCTTCTTATACTCAAGGGAGTAAATGTCTGGCTTTATCGAAAACACCAAACCAAGTTAGTATCCACCCTTTCCAATCATTCTTCCGCCCTTTAATTTCTTTTCCGCAAATTTTTCGGATATCTTCTAGAGCTTCTACTCTTAACCCCTCTTCGGCAGACATAAAATTCTCGAGAGGTTCATTTCCAAGAACCTCTAAACCATACAGGGCAGCCACATCCTCTAGAGTTACAGTGAACTCACCCCAACTTGCAATAAAAGTGTGGTTCTTCGTGTCCCATCGAGAAAGCAAAGTCCACAAATGATCAAAAATTTTGGCCACAGTTAGATTTTGGCAGGACCTTACACACTCGTATATACCACTACTTTTAAGAATTGAAACATAGCTCTCATTCCCCAAAACATCTCTAGTCCAGTCCGCCCAATGAGCCACTTTTGCGGAACCGCAAACAACAGTACCAGCGGACCACGGAATATCCCCCTTTCTATCTTCAAACGTAAAAGCTTGCGGTAACCTACTTGTTTTGAATCCTTTAAAAGGACCTCTTTAACGATCCTGTAGTCTTACCACGGTTAGAATGCGGGACCGGACCAAGACATTGCTTCATCCCAGAACATGTCTCAAGGAACGAAAGAAGGGAGCCATCTTAAACAGTTAGCGGAAGGAGGTTGCGGAACTTCACGGGTTCTAGTATTAATTAGCTCTACACCAACGTCATTTGTGCAACCGTAGGGTTTCCATATAGAGGCTTTACCTTACGGGGTAAGGGTTTGAGTTCCTCAGCTTGGCTTGAACTTCCTGGTTTAGACGAACCGGGAGAAGAAACCATTCGAATTAGATTCTTTCTCTCCCTCGGAAGAAGAATCCCTTTCCTCACCTTTACTACGCTCTCAACACACATTATGCGGAACAAAAGACAGAATGGTCAAAATAACGAATCCAATTAAACGAAGAGATGCAACCGCAAACTTGATCTATCAACCCGCAATTTGTCTCCAGAGCCAAAAGTAGTAAATGAAGAGCGGAGCGCCTAGATATATAGTGGGGGAAACGAAAAGATGTTTCCGTCTCGACACAAAGAATGATTACGGCCACCTCGCATTAAATGCGTAGGTACGAGTTCCCAAAGCTTTACGGAAGCGGCCATGCATCATATTATATGAACTCGTAAGGATGTTCCGCAAAATAAAATTTACGAAACGTAATGTCAGGAAATTTCTAGAAAAATCTCCCGCAGAGGGACTAATGTAGGACATGTTCCGTAAATATTAAGCACGTGCTACCGCACGTGATGACTTCTCTATTATATTTAGCATATGGGATCATCTATGTATCTTCACTTATATAAGTGAGATGGAAAAATAATATCTCCTTCCGCTATGTCTAGCGGAAGCTGGTTCCGATTGATTGAGCAAGGTCAATTGGAACTCTTCTACCGCTTATTTTGGGAACCATCAAGGAGTTGTGGATTGGAGGATAGAGTAGCGGAATTTGCCACGGGACCCAATTAAGGGATTCCACGTGGCTAGTCGGGACGAAAAGGGAATTGGGGATGGTCCCATGAGGACACGCGGCGTCATTATACCGCTCCGTACAAACCCAGCGAATAAGGGATTGACGCGTAGTGGTACGGAAAGCACGTGATCTGCCATGTGCATAGTACGGAGCTGTCAAACTCTGACTACTATAAATAGCTGGCTCAGATATCGATGTCAGCAACAGTGACGTACATGCCTTACCGCTCCCGCAATACTTGTTCTTCCCTTCCTGACTTGTCCCTACTTTCGCTCCTCCTTCTCATTCCTCTTTGGTGGTTCGTGTGTAACGCCTACTGAAAGCTCTACCGCTTAAATCCTCCTTAGAACCTACATCCTACAGTAGGTTCATGGGAAATCCAAGTGAAGAGAATCTTCTGGTACCTTAGGGGTACATCAGATGTTGGGCTCATTTATGGAGGTGGTACAGAATGTGCAGTTGAGGGCTATAGTGATCAGGACTACTCTAGGGATGTTGACACAAGGAGATCTACGATCGGGTACGTCTTTACCCTTGGTGGGTCAGTTGTCAGTTGGAAGGCTACTCTACAATCTACAGTGACTTTGTCGACTACGAAGGCGGAGTACATGACATTGACAGAAGCTGATAAAGAGGGAATATGACTAAAGAGTTTGATTTGACCTTGGGTTACATCAAGATCAGGCTACAAAATTTTATGAGAGTTTGAGTGCAATATGTTTGGCCAAGGATCAAGTTCATCATGAGAGAACCAAGCACATAGATGTGAGGCATCATTTTCTGGGAAGTGAGAAGCGGATCAAGGTGAAGAAAGTAGGTATTGCGGACAATCCTGCTGACATGTTCACGAAGCCGTTTCAACTAGCAAGTTCCAACATTGCTTGAACTTACTGAATATTCGCAACTGTTAGACAACATCTAAGGCAAAGGGGGAGTTCTGATTATGTATCCGGAGGTTAGATGTCAATGTGAAGATTTGTTTGGTTTAATGACAACTGTTGTGCAACGCAGCGAAAGCAATTGACAATAACAATATACAAAAGCAATTGGGAATCGAAAGAAAGAGAGAGATTGTATTTTGGGGTTATGAACTGACGCCTCTTATTATGCCTCTTATTATGCCTCAGATAATATTATGTGCTATGTTACATACTAGGGTTACAACCTTAAATACTAAGAAATAAACCCTAGTCCGACCTATTAAAGGAAGCCCAAATAAAAAAGCCCTCGAAGGGCGCCGACCCCTTTGCCAGGACATCGAGCCATCACATCCAACAATCTCCACCTTGGCGAGCATTCACCCAACCCAACAGAAGATACAAGGAACCAATACCCGAACCACCCTGTGTAGACATCGAACCACCCCATCTCTAACAGCTAGAGATGTGCAACAAATCCAAGCAATGCTTGAACTTGTCAGTAGTAACCAGTTTTGTCAACATATCAGCAGCATTCTCTGTGGTGTGAACCTTCTCTAACACAACCTTACTCGTATCAATCAACTCCCGGATCTTGTGAAACCGCACATCAATATATTTCGTTCGTTGATGATAAATGTGATTCTTCGCTAGAAAGATCGCACTTTGACTGTCACAAAGCAACCTCACTCCACCTTGTTGAATACCCAATTCCTTGACTAAGCCTCGAAGCCATAAGGCTTCCTTTGAAACTTCAACAGCTGCCATGTACTCCGCTTCCGTTGTAGACAATGCAATAATGGACTGAATCATAGACCTCCAACATATGGGTCCACCTGCAAGTGTAAACGCATAACTCGTAGTCGACCGCCTCCGATCCAAGTCACCCGCATAATCGGAATCTACATACCCCACAACAGAAAGCTCCTCACTCTTTCCCTCAAACATGGTGCCATAACCCATAGTGCCCTTCAAGTATCTGAGAATCCACTTAATTGCTTCCCAATGCTGTTTACCTGGATTTGCCATATACTTGCTAACCACACTAATAGCTTGCGCCAAATCTGGCCTAGTGCAAACCATAGCATACATGAGACACCCCACCGCGTACAGAGGAACCTTTGACATACCCTGAATTTCTTCGGTCGAACTAGGGGAATCTGAGGCAGATAAATTAAAGTGACTCGCCAATGGTGTTTACACAGGTTTTGCATCCCGCATATTGAACCTCTCCAACACTTTCTCCACATAGTCGGCTTGAGACAACCACAATCTCCTAGATTTCCTGTCTCGGCGAATCTCCATCCCAAGAATCTTCTTGGCTTCCCCCAAATCCTTCATGTCAAACTCTTTACTCAAACAAGGCCTTCAACTGATTGACCTCGTTCTTGCTTCTACCCGCGATAAGCATATCATCCACGTAAAGTAGCAGAAAAATATATGTGCCATTATCAAGGCTCTTCACATAAACGCAGCAATCATACTCACACCTCGTGTAGCCAATACTCACCATGTAGGAGTCAAATCTCACTGCCTCGGAGATTGCTTCAGCCCATAAAGTGATTTCTTCACTTTATAAACCAAACGCTCCTGCTCGGGCTTCGTGAACCCATGTGGTTGCTCCATGAAAATCTGCTCATCCAACTCACCTTGTAGGAACGCAGTTTTCACGTCCATTTGTTCCAACACCAAATCATAGTGCGCTACAAGACCCAACACAATTCGAATGGAAGTGTGTCTCACAACAGGCGAAAAAATTTCATTATAATCCACCCCCTCTCGCTGCGAGTATCCCTTTGCTACCAATCGAGCCTTGAACTTTTTCTCCTCTTTTTCTGATACCACTTCTTTACGCTTGAAAACCCACTTGAACCCAATAGCACGCTTCCCTTTAGGAAGCTCCACCAAATCCCATCTATCGTTCTTATACAACGACTCCATCTCCTCTGCCATAGCCGTTACCCACTTATCTTTTTCAGGACTATTTATTGCCTCCTGAAAAGAATTTAGGTCTCCACTATTAAGAACAAGAACATATAAAGCCATGTCTTCAAACTCATACCTGACAGGTGGTTTGATTACTCTTAGGTCTCCCAACTGAAGTACTAGCCACTTCAGTTTCCTGTGTAGTTACCTCTGAATCCGGAAGAGCGAGATCCGTATCAGTTTCATCCTCATGTAACTCCACCTCAATAACCTGCTTCTCGCTCCATTTGTTTTCTGGCACCTCGTTATCATCTTGAGTACACTTCAACATAGCATTTTCATCAAAGACCACGTCCCTACTGATTACCACCTTGCTTGACTTGGGATCCCAAAGCTTGTATCCTTTTACACCTGTTTCATACCCGAGAAAGACACACTGTTTTGACTTTGGGTCAAGCTTCGACCTCTCTTCACCAAGAATATGCACATAGGATAGACACCCAAACACCCGGATATCGGTGAAGTCTACTTCATTACCCGTCCATACCTCCTCCGCAAATCTGTTATCCAACTCACTGCTTATCAAGAAACATACCCGTTATCCAATGAAGCCTCAGTGACTGTTTATCAAGAAACATGCCATACTCACCGCATCAGCCCAAAAATTATTCGCCAACCCTACATTGAATCGTAGACATCTAGCCCTTTCTGCAATAGATCTATTCATCCTTTCAGCCACACCATTTTGCTGTGGTGTCCTGCGTACTGTGTAGTGCCTCTTGAGGCTATGCTCTCGACAGAACTTCTAGAACTCGCCATCTGTGTACTCTGTCGCATTATCACTTCTCAAACATTTGATTTTTCTCCCTGTTTGATTTTCCACTTCAGCTTTTCACACCTTGAACTTCTCAAAAGTTTCTGACCTGTGCCTCATGAAGTAAACCCAAACCTTCTTCGAAAAATCATCAATGAACGTGACGAAGTAATAATGTCCACCTCTTGATTCTGTTCTAACTGACCCCCACACATCTGAGTGAACATAGTCGAGAATGCCCTTTATTGTATGTTTACCCGTCTTGAATTGCACCTTGTTTTGCTTTCCAAGAACATAATACTTGCAAAACTCAAGTTTGCAAGTCTTCACACCCTTCAACAACTTGCGTTTATGAAGTTCACGCATTCCCCTTTCACCCATGTGACCAAGTCGCATATGCCATAGAAGGGTATCAATATCTACCTCAGATTCTACGGATGTTACTCCACCTGCAACTGTGCTTCCTAGCAACCTGTAAATGTTTTTAGAGCCCCTCTCACCCTTCATCACCACCATAGCACCCTTAACAACTTTCAATACTCCACCTTGAGCTTTATAGGTTAAACCGTTTGCATCCAAAGTACCCAATGAAATCAGATTTTTAGAAACCTCTGGTACATGTCTAACATCACATAACGTTCTAACCACACCATCAAACATTTTAATTCTTATAGTTCCTATGCCAGCAATTTTACATGTAGCACCATTACCCATAGTAACTATATCAGAATTAACTGACCTGTAGGTATCAAACCAATCACGATTCGCCGTCACATGAAAAGAACATGATGAATCCATAATCCAGCAATTTGTCGGGTGCTCTAAGCTGATGAAGTCGTGAGCATATCACTATCCACATAATCCGAGCAATCTTCAACCACATTAACTGACTTTGAAGAGTTTGCTTTACCGTTCCCCTTCTCCGGACAATTATGCCTCTTGTGCCCCTTCTGCCCCCACACTTGAAACAATTCCCCTTTCCTTGACTGCGAACGAGAATTCTGCCTTCGCGAATTATCACGGGACTGGGTTCTCCCACGTTCCTGATTCTCCTTCACAAATAACCCTTCACCCGCAAGTTCATAAACGGACTTCTTCAATTTATGAAAAGCTAGAAGTGCTTCTGTGACCGGTTGCAATTTCAAAGTATCCTTCCCCCACGTCAACGTAGTAATAAGGTTTTTGTATGTGAAGAAGTAGGCAGCGAATTCAACAGCATCAAAGCCTTGTCCTCCTCAAACGTCACCTCCACCCTAACCAAATAGTTGAGTATTTGATTAAACGTGTAGATATGAGAATCGAGGTCTGAACCCTCCGCCATCTTAAGCCCATACAGCCTTTGCTTAAGATGCAACTTGTTCGACAAGGATTTCGACATATACCTGGCCTCCAAGATCTCCCAAACCTTCGTTGGTGATTCTTCATCAATCACATGTTACACCACCTCATCCGCAAGGCACTGTCGTATTGAAGACACAGCCCGTTCTTGCAACTCCTTCTATGGTCCTTCGATATCATCGGGTTTAGTCGAATATCGAAGAACTTTTCCCAAGCCTGCTTGAACCAGAAAATCCTTCACCCGCCTCTGCCACAACGCAAAGTTTTCATGCCCATCAAACTTCTGAACGTCGGACTTCACAGTGATAGAATTAATCCCAGCCATCGCAGCCGTGCTCTAATACCAGTTGTTGTGCAACGCAGCGGAAGCAATTGACAATAACAATATACAAAAGCAATTGTGAATCGAATGAAAGAGAGAGATTGTATTTTGGGGTTATGAACTGCCGCCTCTTATTATGCCTCAGATAATATTATGTGCTATGTTACATACTAGAGTTACAACCTTAAATACTAAAAAACAAACCCTAATCCGAACTATTAAAGGAAGCCCAAATAAAAAAGCCCTCGGAGGGGGCCGGCCCCTTTGCCAAGACATCAAGCCATCACAGCCAACAACATCTAAGTTGGGGACGCCTAATTAGTGGATTGAACAAGACAGCAATAATTCCGGATTTGGGCTGATCTGCGGCAAAATTCTGTGCAGGGTTACGAATAGGTAGTATAAATACCTCCCATCCCCTAACCAATTTTGTTTTTCTATTGTTCATCTGTGTTTTAGATCTAGGGTTTGCACAGTCAGGAATTCTTGTGACCAAGAATTCGTGTACTAAATTAGAGATTGTAATCTTTTGAGTTTCAGAAGATAATAATATTCTCTCCCTCTACCGTGGACGTAGCCAAGTTGGTGAACCACGTAGATCTGTGTATTGTGTGATTGTTTTTTACTTTCATCTTCTAAATAGACTTTGTTCTAACAGAAAGAATGGGTGGTTATCAAATCATATGTCAGAGTTTTTGAGAAAGTGGGGTGTACTTTTCATATTATCGAAAATGAACAGATAATAAATTCAGTAGTTGAGAAAAAGAAAACAAGAAAAAAAGAAAAGAGAAAAAATTGTTACTCCAACAAAATACATAGAAAGTAGAAACTTGGTAAAACGCCATACCTGACCTGCCAAACGGTTCATCATCTACTTCTGGCTACCTTTCTTCAACAGCACTCCAATTTTCTTCAACATATTACCATTCTTCTTCTTAGTTGAATCATCATCCATATCTTCAGAAAAACGGGAATTCAACTTACCACCAATAGTATGATAATCAAGCGAACCCGTCCGTTCCACAAATTTCCCATCATTATTATTACCAGTCGAAAGTATAGAGGCAGCAGCCTCAGCTGCCTTCCTCCACTGGTCAGACTGAATTTTCAACCTTCTCAATTCAGCTTCCATCTCCGAATTTGCAGCCTGTGCAGCATCCAGCTGTTCAGTGACACGTGTCACTTTCCTACTGCATTTATCAGCTTCTTCTGTTAGATAGTCAACTTTTATAAGAGCTTCTCTCTTTGAAACTCGAGCCATTTCTGCTGATGCAATGGCCTCTTGAGTTCTCTCGAACTCCCTTTTCTTGATTTCTTCCTTCAATTTATCGTTCTCTTCTGTAATGATCTTCAGCTCTGTTTCTTTTTCAGACATCTTTGTTTTCAGCTCTTTCAAAATTGCGTCTGAACTTTTCAGCACTAACTCAAGTTCAGATTCTTTCTCAGTTGATTGCGTTCTCTTTAATGTGATGTTTGAGTTCAGCCCTTCATTTTCCTCCAAAATACTTAGCAGTTTACTTTCTTTCTCTTGCAACTTTTTCTTTAACTCTTCAATGTTTTCTTTTGCTGTCCTCAAATTTTCCTCCAATTCAGCTTCACGTTTACCCGATTCTGACTTTGCTTGCTCGACTAATTCATATGCACTCCTAATCTGTAAGGTGTTTTGAATATATTCTTCTTGGTATCTTGTTTCAGCAGCTTCGAGTGCAAACCTTAGTTGGTCAACTTCTGATTTGACTTGACTGAGCTCCGCTTTAAGTTGACTTGATTCCTCATTTTCACCATTTATTTCTTCAACTTCAACAATGCCAGAATGATCAGCCTTGAGCTTGCTAACAAGTCCTTCTAATCTGTGTATTTGACCCTTTGACCCTTCCAACTCTGCAGATAAAGATTTGTAAGCCTCCACAGCTTTATGTCCTTCCAATTTGAGTGCTTCCTCAGTTGACCTTGTCGTTTCCAACTCCATTTGAGTTTTAGCAAGAACTTCTAAGGCCTTAGCTTCGGACTCTTTGCAATCTTTCAGTTGTGTTTTTAAGTCCTCAACTATGAAAAAAAGTTCCAGACATCTCCATTCTTATACTCTTTATCTCGTTATCTGCAAGCTCAGCTCGCCTAGTCTGAGCAGCTTCGGATTCAGTGACCCTTTCGAGCTGGATTTTGAGTTTCTGAATCTCATTAATGGCAGAAGTCAATGCAGCGTAATCCATTGAGTGGTGTTTCTGAACTGCGTCGAGTTCAGATTCCCATGCACGGTCTCGGTCCTGAGAAATCTTTCGTAGCTCCTGCAACCGAGCTTCCTCCGAAGCAGAAATCTCCTCCAGCTGATTTTGGGATTCCTCGAGTTTTACTGACATGGCAGCAAGTTGGTTCTTTGCATCCTCTGCCTCTTGTTGGGCCTGCTTCTTCCATGACTCAGATTGGCTGAGCTGATCCTTTGCCTTCTTGAGTTCCTCTTGAAGATTAGCAATCTGAGATTCCAATTCAGACACTTTACCAGGACGCTTCTGTGTTGCACAACAAAAGATCCAAATTGTCAAATATGAAAAAAATAAAATAAAAGGAAGAAAAGTAATACTTCCTCCGTCCCAGATTAAGAGTCCAATTCAGACACTTTACCAGGACGCTTCTGTGTTGCACAACAAAAGATCCAAATTGTCAAATATGAAAAAAAAAAAAAAAAAAAGGAAGAAAAGAAATACTTCCTCTGTCCCAGATTAAGAGTCCTAGTATTTGCATGCTTATTAAGAAAACATTAAGAAATGAGTAAATCATTTGCAAGTGGGTTGAGGACATAATTGTCCAAAAAACTATTGATGATTCAAGTGGGTAAAAAGTAGGGTAATCATTATTTATTTATTTATTTGTAATTCTACCAAAGGAAGAGGATATAAATATCCAAAACACTATTTGTTATTTGCCATTTTTTGGGAATAAAGCAAAGTAATTAGTCTGGGACGCACCAAAAAGAAAAGTAGGACTCTTAGTCTGGGACCGAGGGAGTATGAATTTAATCAAATAACAAAAGTTACTTATTACTGAAAAAATAAAATTTGTGATTTTGGATTACCTCGGATGCTGGACTGTAAGGAGACCTGCCAACAACTTTGGGGCTTCCTTTAGGTGTGCGATTTGCAGGATTTGGAGATGAAACTGAGTCTGAATCTGCCCCGGGCGTCTTACTCTGGCGGGCATTTCGAGGAGGGGCAGGAGATGTCCTTTGTGGCACCTCCAGGGAAGTTCTGTTTCAAAGCATGCAATCAAGTGAGATACCCTTGGCCCAAATGATGTTAAACAACTGTCAAGAAATACTTATTATTTATAGAGTGTAATTGTAATGAACTCAAGGACACGATTTCTATTTCAATCACCAAACTGAATATGACCTCTAAAGATTTTTTCAAGAAAATACTGTTTCTCCTCAATATGAACAGAAAGAGATGAACAAAAAGGAGTTCGTAAGGGAAAATTATTTTCGAAACCATGAAAAGAAATTGGTATGTCAATGAAAGCAAATTGATATAATAACAAATGATATTAATTACATACATATATATATACATACATACATATATATATATATATATATATATATATATATATATATATATATATATATATATATATATAGGTTGACTCATTATGACCTGAAAGTACTAGTTCAAACTACTGAAACAGACCTCCACACCACATACTCATGGGAGCTTCAAGGGAAAACCATTTTTCCTATTACCAGTAAAAAGATAAATAAATGCATTTCACTGTGCGGTAATCAAGTGACAAATTGATAAGAGTAGGTTAAAGTACTGCAGCAAAGACATTTTGGTCTTCTCTATCATGTTTCATCTTTTATTTTTATTGTGTATGAGTTTTAAGAGCAATTTGTTCAAATTTGTTTGGTCTATCTCAATGTTCAAGTACAACATCCATACCAAATAGAGGACCACATCTTTCACTCCAAGAATGCAAATAGAGCTAAAGATCCTACTAAAGAACACCATACTACATGGGGTTAGTTAAGCATGGCCTTGGTCAAGTATGAATCAAAATAGAATACATTCCTCACTTCAAGAAATCAAATTAATTCAAGCAATTAAGTTGACGAAGCAAAGCATGAATTTCCATTACCAAACGAGTAGTCTATACTTAATCATAGGTGTTTCTGCGTCTTGAGGATATGTACTTTTGTCCTCACCGTGCAAAAATATACAGCATACATAAAAAAGATGGCACTTTTATCCAGTATAATCACAAACATGTTGAACATATGAAATTATGAATGAATGTTTTTGGCAGGTTTACATGATGTACAGCATTACTGTTTAACCACGTCTCATCATCATTTGGCCCAACCATAGTAGGTTGGGTTCCATTATTAAAAACATGTAAAAATTTGTATTTGAAAATAAGATAAGAATGGCAGAGGAAGATTTAGAAATGACAAGTAACTACCTTGTTTTTGTTGTGTTCATGATAAATTAAATTAACCTCGAGTGAAAAGTGAAAACGGGAACTCCAATTGACCTCTTCTCCTTCAAAGGCCCACCTGAGGAAAAAGGCTGACAGTCAATCCTCGACTGAGAAAGAAAGAGTTGTTATGTATACTAAAGAAAGAGCAATAAATTGGTTCATGAAAGGACACCAAACCTTAAATAAATTTCAACAACAAATATGTTAAAGAATATAAAAGTACCAAACTAAAGATACAAACAAACCACATAATCCCTTCAAAGGAACTCCAAAGAAACTAACTCCACTCCCACCAACCAAACACAAAACACAAGGGGAATATGTTAAAGAGCAAAAGGTGGAAAAAAAAAGGGTAGCAATCAGAGAAAGGCAAAATATAATTAGCCCTATATTTTCTTTTCCATTTTACATCCTTTCTACTTGTGTTCATATGCTGTGTTTTAAAGACATTGCTAAGACAACCTCTCAATGAAAAAGGTAAAAAAAACATAATTAAACAACATATAGTAGTACATCATATCTTCAGAAAAGTGACCTATGTTAGTCTGTACAACCATAATTGTCATATGAGAAACTATGACAGTGAAGTCTGAAGAGTTCAATTAATATAGTATTAATGCTTTCACATGAATAAACTCCTAAAAAATAGTCCATATCTTGCAGGGCTTACAATTAGATAAAGAATACTAATGGCAAATTGACGCTCCAATAGAGAACTTACAGATTTTCAAGTTATACTAGGGTCACGAAATGGGGATAAAATATCAATTGGACACTGAAAATAGGTTATTCGTCCGACTAAGAGATGGAACAACTGTGTTTGTCCAATCAAAAGTTGCCCAACCAGGTTTTATGCATTTTTTTTTGCCCTAGCTTTGCTAAAAAAATTCTCAAACTTCATTTCTAGAAAAATTAAGATCTAAAGTAAACCAAACTTATACATAGGGGAAGGAAGAGGGATGGAAAGAGAGAGAGAGAGAGAGAGAGAGAGAGAGAGGTTTGGGGGAAAGACATAAATAGTCTAACAAATATATTTTCAGGGCTGGAGAAGGTTGCAATCAAGGGTAAGTTAAGAGGAAATAGAATAGAAAGTCATGTTCAACACTAAGACTGGAAAAAATGACAAAAAAAAATAAAAAATAATGCATTAAATTATGACGAAATCAGTCAAATGAGCAGTTTTATAAAGACTTTCGAAGGGCTGTGCTTGAATCTTCATATTCACATTAAGAGAGAAGCCAAGATCTACCAAGTCTGTAAATTCAGTCACCCAGCTAAGACCAACTAGCTCAAGTAGAGCGCACTCTCTCTCTCTCTCTCTCTCTCTCTCTCTCTCTCTTAAATGCTCGCGCACAATCACAGAGAGAGTCGACTGAGTTCATTTCAACCTGCAAAAGGCTAAACCCTTCCTAAAAATCAACCAGAATTATGAGAAAAGCTCATAAATTCCCCTCCCTAACCCAATAATATAAAAAAACAAAATAAAATCACAAACCCACATAAGAAATTGAAGTTAATGAGAATGTAAAACATACACAAGAATTTTCAAAGCTTTCAAACCAAACAACCAATCAGCATTGTAGAAACCCCATAAAAAAAATTCCCCAAAATGAAATTTGATCACAAACCCACATGAGAAATTAGATGCTCAAGCAGATTGAAAGATTTATAACCTAACAACCAGCCAGCATTGTAGGAAAACCCATAAATTGCACCCAATGAATGATATTTCATGAAAAAATCGGACGTTTGTGCAACCGCAAGCAGCTGATTTCGATCCCAGAAAACAGAGAGAGAATCAAAAAGGAAAGAAAAAAATCAAACTTGGAAAGTTTCTTGAGCACCCAGAAGGGCAAATGTGGAAAAATGACAGCAAAAATCCAGATTTTTGACATACTTAAAATATTGAGCTCCTGCAAATGTCTGCAAGATGATTCCTCTTTCTTTTCGAGCTGGGTTTTTCTTTGAGAAGTTGTTTATGATTTCCAAGAAAAGAGATAGAGAAAATGCAAAACCCTAGTTAGGTTTTGTAAGAAGTTAGGGGGGTGGCTGTGTTTGGTTGGTTGTTCGTAGTAGTGGCGCTGCTCTCTGTTCAGTTCCCAAGTCTCTCTCTCTCCTCCCTCCCTCTCTCTCTCTCTTTACTTTCTCTCTCTCTTCTCACTGACAAGTTAAAGTAATGAGAGGGAAATAATGGACACTTAATTGGGAGAGTGTTGATCACGCGCATTAGCACGCTCTGGTCACGTGTTATGATTTATGTATTTACTAGTAAAAGTTCGTATCCGCGGACACGTGTGTTTTTTTTTTTAATTTAAAAAAAAAATTAGAAGGGCAAAATGGGAAAGGGTAAAAAGAAAAATTTGACATTTGATACTGTTCATAGTATTGTTCACCCTATGATGTAATTTATACTATAGATTTTTTTCCTTTTATATCATATCGACAATGACAATATTGATAGATACCATGGAATATACTCTCTCCGTTCCCGCTACAAATTGCACGCTTTTCTTATTGGGCATCCTATTATAAATTGCACACTTCCTAAAATGGAAAATAATTTTTACTATTTCCTCCACTCATTCTCTCTCCTACATTATTTTAATACTCACAACACCATTATAATTTACTATTTTCATCACTCATTCTCTCTCCTATTTTATTTTTATACTCACAACATTTATATCATTATTTTTTTCCTTAATCCCCGCACAAACTGTAACTGTACAGTTTCAAGCGGAACGAAGGGGGTACATGGAAAAAAAGAGAGGGTAAATTGTACTATTACAAAAATCTACAAATTGCTACTTGGTCAAGTATTATTTTGTTTTATTTATATTTTATTTATGTTATCATTTTTCTTAATTCATGAAAATTATTATACTTTAGACATAAAACAATTTTTTTGTGAAATAAATATTTATAGATTAAATTTAAAAATGAACTCTTAAATTGAACATTCAAAAAAAAAAAATAACTATTGATGTAGAAAGGAGAATGTATTCCTGTTTATTTTTGTTATTTTTGCAATTTTTCGTGCTTTCATTTTTCATTTTGGGAATGAGATGTACACATATCAAGCATCCAATGGTATCATTTTCCATTTTATATTTTAGAAATTTAAATATAAAATAAAAATGTAAATTTCAATATATGGTCAAAATCAAAACTTACTTTAAAAAACTAAAACTTCTAAATGAAGCCCAAAAAAAAAACCAGGTAAGATCTGGTTTGATTAGAGGTATTCGTAACTGAAAAATAACATTATAATTTTATTGAAAAAATTTGTCGTGTTCTTGTAGTTTTATCCCGATTTGAACCAAATTAGTCAGTATTCAAGTCAATTGGTGGTTCAACCAAAAAGAAAAATGAAAATTAAATTAAATTAAAAAAAAAAAAAAAAGTAAAAGCAAGAGTTGTCCATGTTTAAGGCTTTAAGCCTTTGCTTTGTTTACAATGAAAGCAAAATGAGATTTTATTTTAGCTTTACAACATCGCATCTTTGATCACTTAAAACAACTACTCCCTCTATCCTAAAACAAAATAATGTTCAATTTCAACTTTAAGAAATTTATGAAAAATGTTGATTTTTAATAGGGAAAAATCATAAACATTTTCTTTATTTACATGCAAAATTTTAGTTTTGCAAAATATATAATAAACTATGAAAAAAAAATCGGTAAAAAAAAACATTTAGAGACAGTTATATGAACGCAAAATTTCATAATGTCATTTATTTTGGAACAAAAGACATTCAATTTGAAACAAAAAAGGATGTAGGAATTAATGTCCACAACAATTTTTTCTTTAAAACTTACTATTACCACTTAGTCTAAAATAAACGTTCAAAAGCTTTTCAAATTTGTAAGTTGATCAAATATTCATATTATTTTTTAAGTGAAGAGAGTGCTTGTTTTTAGGTCCAAACTAGCATTACTCCCGTGCGATGCACGGCAAAATTATGTTATTATATTTAACAATTAAAATTTAATATATAAAATATTGTTTTTCTCCACTTATTTTTCTTACAACATTTTCTCATTCAAAATAATTTAAAAAAAGTTTATAGTAAGAAATAATGACAATAAACTAAACATAAAATATTCAATTTAAGATTTTTTTCTCAAATAATTGCTTTTTAAAACAATTAATAAATTATAATATTTTCAATTTAAAAATAAAATAGTAATTTGAATATATTTTACCTAAAATTTTAACAAAAAATTTGGTCAACAGACATATATTTTGATCGAGGATAGTACAAAATTTTAGATGATCATAATTGATTCAATGTTTATTGATTACTTCCTAAAAGGCCCTTTGTTTAGATATTATTTTCTTTTAAGGACACTCTCTTTTCCTTATTCCACAAACAAAGTTTTTCCAAACACCTCACACCCATTTGCCTTCCACATGATTTGTAAATGAAACCTCTAAACACCCAAACTACCCTCAACCTCATATAAACCGTAACCTCCCTCCTCTCCCTTCTCATTTGGATCTCTTCACCGGTTCACCCTCTCTCAAACACATACACATCTCTCTCTCTCTCTCTCCAAACACACTGCCTCTAGGGACTCCATTTTTCTCTCTCCATTCATCGGTCAACCTCCATCCACCCTTTCGGTCCCCAGCCTTCTTACCTCACCGCCGATTATTTCGTCGGTTATACTCGTCGCTAAGACATCACTGCCATTATGTGCTCCTTCCATGTATATTATCGCCATCACCCTTTTAGATCTGTACGGATCTGGTTCATATATGAATATGGCGACAACCGTCTTAATGAATGTTGCTTTGCGTTGCCCTTTCTTCTCTACCTCTCTACCTCGCCAAATAGATAATCTTCAAAGGTGTTTAAGATACCATGATCCCTTGCTCCCGTTCTCAAAGGTGTATTCTCTAACCTTTTTCGATTTAAAATTTGAAAGTTCATATATGATGATTTTAATAATCAAGCTATTGGAGTTTTGGTCTTTTGCTGGGAACTGATTTTATTGGTTAATTGGTTGTGCCTGGATTGTTTTTGAACAATGTGAACCTAAAAATATTATATTGACCGGTTTCTTCTCCTTCTTCTTCTTCTGTGTATTATGACCGGTTTCTCTTTCCATCTCCGTCGGCTTCTTCATTTAACTTGGTGGAGTTGCCTAGGTCAGCTGTCGGTTAATGCTAGCCTCAATTGGCCGGGCACACATTTCGGTTCGAGCTTAGTCTATCGGCAATCCAATGAATCTACTTATTACATACCGGTTTTTGGAGGATCCATATCACAAATTGAATAATTCTGATCAGAAATTATTGTTTAAAATTATATTTTAAAAGATAATTAAAATAAATAAATTTATAACTACACTAAAATTATATTTTAAAAGATAATTAAAATTTTGATTGGATCAATAAATTCATGCCACTTGGCTTGATTAAAGAATATAATGGAGTGAGAATGAGTGGCGATCATGATCGGTTGATCGAATTTGTTCGTCCTTAGTTTTTCCATTACCGATACCCCTTAATGAACCCATCTGCTCATCGGTCAGGTTTAAAACGAACAATCTTCATGATCTTCTCCATCTGCTCATCTGTCCCATACATTTCACTATGAGTGTCTTTCTTCTATCGGTACAAAGTTGAAAGAGTGGGCTGAGCAGTAAATGGGCCTTTTTCATATTACATTATATCGGTCGTCCGTTGCAAAACCTGAGCCCATTCCCTTTTCTTGATTAAAGAGTCTCTGGTCATACATAATTAAGAAATTTATATTTAAAAAAAATTATGTTTTTTGAGATTTTGAGTCGAAAGTAATATTTATTTAAATTGAGCTGATATAAGTGGAGATAATATTGCTGTTGGGATTTAATATGTTTTACATTTTTATTTTTTATATACATAATTTAAGAAACTAATTCTATTATTTTTGGGACATGTAGTTGCAGTGGGTTGTCTTTCATCTCAACTTGGGCAAGTGGAGAGCACATTTGCAAATTTGTGCTGAAATTCTTGCGACCCACATCGGTTGACCCTTGCCACATCGGTTGTCTGTAAACTTTTGCCAAGATCCGGTTACCATTTTGCATCGGTATTCCACATCGATTGACCCTAAAATAACCAACCAACCGGTTGACCATAAAAAAAAATCCATTTTGCATCGGTATTCCACATCGATTGACCCTAAAATAACCAATCAACCGGTTGACCATAAAAAAAATTAACCGGTCAAGTTTTTTTCTAAATAAATTTTTTTTGATCATTTTGTGGCTCTTCCATCTCAAAGAAATACTTTTAAAAATGTATTTTTTTAAAAAAATATTCTTCATTTCAAAAATAAATATTACTTTCAACTCAAAATGAATAACCAAAAAAATAAAAAATAATAATACATTTTTTATCCTAAAAATTAACATTATTTTGGAAGCATTGTTATGATTACCATTGTTTCTCTCTCTACTAATTTTAGTACTAAATTGATACATGTTGAGTAGTAGGAAGATTTGAATGGTGAGGCTGATGACATGTCCTACTGAACCGGTCTTGTCCCTATTTCTGATCAAGTGACTCAAGTCCTTGTTATCGGTCAAGAATCCCTTACCGATCAATAACTTGCTTTCTACCAAAGGTCCACTTTGTACTTCTCCGTCTCACATTGAATTACAAAATAATAATACAAAAATTATATATTAATAAATAAAACTAAATAGAAATACTTTAAAATTATACAAAAATTATATATTAATACAAAAAATAGTAAAAGGGGTAATGTTTTGTGGGACGGAGGGAGTATTACTTTAAATATTTTTTTTCAAGTGGGTTTTTTTTTTCCATTTTACAGCAGGTAATGTTTTGCTTGGATCGGTCCACTATTTTACAAAACAGTAGTCCACCGCCTATTGAAGGATCAATTTGACCAAACAAAATTATATTGGTCTGTTTACCGGTCCACTTGTGAAGTCATTTAATTTAATGTTAGGCAAAAAAATAAGCCCACATTACTCACGGATGGATCGGTAAATCATTGTCTGTTTACCGATTTTTGATGTATGATTTCATAAGTGGACCTGCTCCTTGGTGTCAGATTTCATAAGTGGACCGGTCACCACTTTACCGATAGTCACCTTACTGATCCTTTAGCGAGTTCAAATTATATTGGTCTGTTTACTGGTCCACTTGAAAAAAGTAATGTTCATTTTTTTGAAAAAAAAATGTAGTATTATTTTTTTGTTATTCATTTTGAGTCAAAAGTAATATTTATTTTTGAAGTGAAGATTATAATTGTTTTATAGAAGTAATTTTTTTAAAGTATTTATTTGAGATAAAAAAAATAATATTTTTGTTTAGTTTTCTTTATTAATAATTATTATTTTGTAATTTAAAGTGAGATGGAGTGAGTATATGATTTGTTTGGAGTGCAATAGTAGCCTCTTGTTGACCGATTCTTTGTTGCCTTACCGATGTTTGTTGCCTTGACATGTGACCTTGTTGCCTTGATATGTTGCCTTACCGATTGTTTGTTGCCTTGACATGTTGCCTTACCGATTGTTTTGCCTTGACCGATGAAGACGGTAAATTGGAAGATTTTTAATAACTCGCTACACAGTTATGATCCTTGTCACAATCGATCCTTGTGACCGGTTAAACTCGCACCATGGTATCCCAAATCACATGCTTTGGATGGGTCAACCAAGTCACATGCTTTGGATCGGTCAACCAATTTACTTGGTTTGGATCAGTCAGGAGGCATGCTTTGGATCGGTCAACCAGTTGAGTTGGTTTGCCAAAATTTTATATATATAGAGAATATATAGAGATATATAGAGAGAGATAGCGATGTGGGATTAATTCCTTTTGTAACAAAACGTAAGGACATTGGTTGATTTAATCCCACATCGCTATCTCTCTCTCTATATCTCTATACATTCTCTATATATATCAAAGGAATTAATGTCCTGATTCAAATTTGCCACAACTTAAGAAAATAATTACAAAAGTGCCACTCAAATTTTGGCGAAATTTTTGGCGCTCTAACTGTTCATTGGATGACCTGCTTTAATATATAGATAGATTTGGGGGAATGGGGAAGACAGATTATTCTAATCATATACTCCCTCCGTCTCAGTAGAAGCTTTCCATTTTGCCATTTTGAATGTCTCGTTAAAAGCTTTTACTTTTCTTTTTTGGCAAAGAATCTTTACTATTTCCTTCACTCATTCTCTCTTCTACATTATTTTAATACTCACAACACCATTATAATTTACTATTCCCTCCACTCATTTTCTCTCCTATTTTCAAATTACACTCACAACATTTTTTCTTTTCACCCATTTTCTTAATTTGCGTGCATGGCAAAAAGTGGGAAGCTTTCTTTGGGACGGAGGGAGGGAGTATGTTGTGCAATAATTAAGGTATTGCCAAACTTGAGTTTAAATAAATGGACTTTTCTATTGTGTGCCCAGGGGTACATGATAAGGATTAAAGATTTTTTTGTAATATGTGTCAAATTAATACTTGACACACATTACAAGAGAATCTTTGAATAAATTTTTTAAAGATTCTTTTGTAATGTGTGTCAAATTAATACTTGGCACACATTACAAGAAAATTTTTAATGTATGTTAAGTATTAATTTGACACACATTACAAAAAAATCTTTAATCTTTATCATGTGTTCATATGTGTTCATATACACATAATAGAAATGTCATAAATATATTGATGCAAAACTCAAAAAACAGGCCCCTTAGCCAATCATCATCCTTTATTTGCAGTTCCTTTAGTTTATCGTCAGTCAATTCATTGGTGAATTAGGGCTACATTCGTAAACACAAGCCCCACTGAATGAATGAGCTGAGCTTTCTTCGTTTATAAATAGTCAACTCCTATATACTTATTTTTGTTAATAAAATGGGATATTGCTTTCAAAATTAACCAATCATAATCCACATATTCAAATTCTCAAGATTTGATTACCTAAATCGATCACATTTATGATTTTCTTGTTTGAATATGTAATAACATTAATGATGATAGATATACTCCCTCCGCCCAAATTTGAAGATATTTCTTGTATCACTTGAGTATTACATTACTCCCTCCTTCCCAGTACAATAGAAGCTTCCCATTTTACCATTTTAGGTGTCCCGTTAAAAGTTTTCATTTTTCTTTTTTGGCAAAGAATTTTTACTATTTCCTCCACTCATTCTCTTTTCTACATTATTTTAATACTCACAACACAATTATAATTTACTATTCCATCCACTCATTCTCTCTCCTATTTTCAAATTATACTCATAATATTTTTTCTTTCCACCCATTTTCTTAATTTGCGTGCATGACAAAAAGTGAGAAGCTTTCTTTGGGACGGAGGGAGTATATATTAGGGAGGAGATATTGCAACTACATATTTTACTTTTCCACTATAATATTGTGTACAACACAACAGTGTGTATAGAGACAAAACTAATCTTTCCTATTTAACTAAATAAACATAATCATCCTTTTATCTTATACTCCCTCCGTCCCATATTATGTTACTCACTTACTATTTCGCACAAAAAATAAGAAATAATGTTATTAAAGTAGGAGTTGTGAGTGGGTAGGAGAGATAAAGTGGGGTAGAGAATAGTAAGACCATGTCCAATAAGCCAACTACCAAAAAAATATTCAACTACCCTAATATCACGACACCTCATCTTCTCTCTCCATCCACTTAATCATTCAACTACTTTCTCAACTACACCCCCCACAATAAGCTAGTTTAGTTTAAAATTCAACTCCTCCCAACTCATCATTCTATACCCCACTACTTTTTATTTTATTTACAATATTTAATTTTATAATTAAAAAAATAATAAAAATAATAATAATTTATTATTAAAAAATAAATTATTAATATTTTTATTTATAAATTCGAGATTTTTTTTAATTCACACTTAATTAATTTTTTTAGAAGCAATTAAATAAATACGAGAATATTTTAATTTTAATTAAAAAAATAAGGGGTTAACACAACACGGGTGGAAGATAAAAAGAAAAAAAATATGGGAAACCAATCGGAGCTCGCCATGTGTCATTGCAGAAAAAAAAAACAAATTATAATGCGTTCAACCAGGTTGAAAAGATTCAACCCCTCCCCTTCAACCATTCCCTCTCAACCCCTTATTGCCCACCCTCAACTAATTTAACCCCCATTCAACCCCCCATTCAACCCCTTATTGCCCATGATCTAAGTGGATAGTTGTTGTGAGTATGACAAGTGGATCCCATGAATAAATAAGTATTAAAAAGTTTTCTTTTTAGAAAGTGTGACTTCTAAGTGGGACGCCCTAAATGACAAAGTGGGTAAGATTTTATGGGACAGGGGGAGTATGAAACTAATGAAGCATTAATTATCATTACAAATTTAACTTATCCACTACATCATATTTTTGAAAATATCCATTCATTTAATAATAATTTATTTAATTAATTATATTTTTACTTGAAATAATTATCTTAGATAACGAAGAATTAACTTCTAATAGTCAATTATCATTTAGTTTTTTTCAACTTGACTTTTTATTTATTTTATACGAGTATTTTTTATATTTATTTTCTCTAAATAAAAATCAAATTACAATGCAATCCCTTATTTCTTATTTAATATTTTATAGAAAAATAGTTAAAAATATTTGACACAATTTAAAAAATAAATATCAATAATGTGAGCTTGAAAATATAAAATATTTTTAAGAATATTCTACTGCTCAAAATTATTTATAGTTTCACCAATAAATTTTATGTTTGAAATATATTAGTACAAATGAGTAAGTATATTTTGAAATTACTCTACTTTTTCTTAACACTAGAAAAAATAAGAGGTTTTTAGGAACTAAAAACTCTCAATTTTCAATTTTTCATCTAAAAGTTATTCCATTGTTTATAAAAATTAGTTTTTCACAAAGATTTTTTAATTACGAGCATAATAATATATGTTTTATCGCTACCCAAAAAAATCATTTATAAATTCAAAACTTAAGTTTTATACTTCAAAATGTATAATTAAAGCTCTATATTTATTCACCACTTTTGTCATCTTCATTTATCATTAAGAAAAAAATCAAGATAAAAATGTAAATAATAAATTTATATAATTTATTAGTAATTTATAGTATAAAACAAACCCCCCTTTTGAACAGTACTATGAACAGTTACACGGGCAAAATTTTCCATTTTGCCCTCACTTTTTTGTCTCTTTCCCATTTTGCCCTCATAACTAAGTATGTTGTACGACATACTTGGCCTTTTTTTTTTAATAAAAAGAAAACAAAAAAAAATAAAAAAAAAATCACGTGGCCTTGGACACGAGCATGTGCTAATATATTACATATAAAAGTATAAAAAAAAATGGTGAAATATAAATATTTCTCTTTCGTTACAATTATTTCATATTAATTATATAATTATTTTATAAAAAAAATAATAAGGATTTGTAAGGATTTGATTTCCTTGGCAAAGATGAAAAGAAATACTCCCTCCATCCTACCAAAACTGATACTTATTTCCTTTTTGGTTCGTCCCAGTCAAACTGATACTTCCCAAAATGAAAGAGAATCTTTACTATTTACCCCACTCATTCTCTCTCCTATTTCACTTTTACACTCACAACATTCTCTCTCCTAACTATTCTTCTCACTCATTCTCTCTCCTATTTAATTCTTCATACTCACAACATTTTCTTTCACTTTTTCTCCCTCTTACTTTTTCTTAATCCGCGTGCTCAAAAATTTGGTATCAGTTTTGGTGAGACGGAGGGAGTATATATGAAAGATAAAAAGAATTACATAATCTTACCATAATAAGCATAATAAGGGGAAATAAACAGTAACATGTTAGGATGGGTTTGAAGGGCAATTATATCATAAAATTAAATTATCCCAATGAATGTAGTTGTAGGATTGTGGCTCGATTCTACCATCAAGGTTGAGGCGGGCGCCCCATTTGTGGTGAGGCGGACGCCTGGAGCTCCGTAGCTAGGGCCGAGAACTGGATGTTTGAGGCGGCCGCTTGGTTGCTGCGAGGCGAGCGCATCAGAAGCCGTAGGTGTGGGTTGGGTCTTGACAACGCCAGGCGGGCGCCTGGCTGATCCGAGGCGCACGCCTCAAGCCAGAGCGGGGGGGTTACTGAATTGGGTTTCTGCGTTAATTTCTTTAGTTGGGCTAGGGCTTTGTTAAGTAGTATATATATATTACTTTATAAACCTATGTAAACTTGGAGAGAAAATTGCACGTAATAATACAGAAACGGAGATTCAAAACCCCAATCAATTTCTTCTCTTTCTCTTTCGATTTCCCTATTGATTGCTTGTGTGTTTTTGAGTTTTGTGTTCTTGCTTCCGCTGCGATTGCACAACAACTGGTATCAGAGCCTGGTTGCGATGTCTGGGGGGAATTCTATCACCGTGAAGTCCGACGTTCAAAAGTTTGATGGTCATGGAAACTTTGCGTTGTGGCAACGGAGGGTGAAGGATTTCTTGATTCAAGCAGGCTTGGGAAAGGTTCTTCGATATCCGGACAAACCTGATGATATCGAAGAAGGTCCATGGAAGGAATTGCAAGAGCGGGCTGTATCGTCTATACGGCAGTGTCTTGGAGATGAGGTGGTGTATCACGTGATCGATGAGGAATCACCGACGAAGGTTTGGGAGATTTTGGAGGCCAGATATTTGTCGAAATCTGTTTCGAACAAATTGCATCTTAAGCAACGGCTGTATGGGCTTAAGATGGTAGAGGGTTCTGACCTAGAATCTCATATACACACGTTTAATCAAATCCTCAACGATTTGGTTAGGGTGGAGGTGAAGTTCGAGGATGAGGACAAGGCTTTGATGCTGTTGAATTCGTTGCCCAATTCTTCAACATACGAAAACCTTGTTACTACGTTGACGTGGGGGAAGGAGACTTTGGAATTGCAACCGGTCACAGATGCTCTTATAGCGTTTCATAAACGGAAGAAGTCCGTTGATGAACCTGCGGGTGAGGGGTTATTTGTGAAGGAAAATCAGGAACGTGGGAGATCTCAGTTCCGGGATAACTCGCAGAGGCAGAATTCTCGTTCTCAGTCAAGGAAGAAGTACAAGGGGAATTGTTTCAAGTGTGGGCAGAAGGGGCATAAGAGGCAGAATTGTCCGGAGAAGGGGAACGGTAAAGGCAAGGAAGGATCTTCAAAGTCAGTCAATGTGGTTGAAGATTGCTCGGAGGATGTGGATGGAGATATGCTCACGACTTCATCAGCTGTGGAGCACCCGACAGATGTTTGGATTCTGGATTCAGCATGTTCGTTTCATGTGACGGCGAATCGTGATTGGTTCGATACCTACAGGTCAGTTAATTCTGGTATAGTTACTATGGGTAATGGTGCTACATGTAAAATTGCTGGCATAGGAACTATAAGAATTAAGATGTATGATGGTGTAGTTAGAACGTTATGTGATGTTAGACATGTTCCGGAGGTCTCTAAAAATCTGATTTCATTGGGTACCTTGGATGCTAATGGTATGAACTATAAGGCTCAAGGTGGAGTACTGAAAGTTGTTAAGGGTGCTATGGTAGTGATGAAGGGTGAGAAGGGCTCCAAGAACATTTACAGGTTGCTAGGGAGCACGGTTGTAGGTGGAGTGTGAGCACCCCAACCCGGGACCTAACACGTGTCCCGAGCTAAGGGAGCTCAAACTAAGAAAAACCATCTCAATTTTTAAAACATTTATTTGCCTTTAAAAGAAAACCACCTTTCAAACTTACAATTTTAAAATCAATTAGTAATATCTCTACTTAGAGGAAATCCAACCATAACTTTAATAAACCGATATCTGATCAAATACATTGGAAACCTTAATTAACATCTGTTTAACAAAAGGGTTTTCCATACAAAATATAAAAGAGGAATACTTAACAAATACTCCTAACAACCCACTCCTATACTTAACTTGTCAAGCCCCAGAAGCAAAGTCCACAATGATACACAGGCCTCACTGGTTCGGGTCACCTCAATCTCGGAATCTAAAACAAGAAAGGGAGAGGGGTGAGAATAAATCTCAATGAGCTATTATGGATGCAAAGAAGATGCCATACAAGATGCAACACGTAGCATGGCAACACTTAACACATTATGAAAGCGGTAAACACCTTACGTTACCTCATTTTACCTTTTCCCGTCTCGAACAAAAAGTCGTACAACGTGGGAGTAAAACTCCACTCTTTGGTGAACCGCCCCCATGCACATTCACCGCTTATAGGTCTCATACCCCGAGATCCATATAAGAAAACAGGATACATATATGACCCCTATATTTAGAGTATCATATACTATCATCGCCATCGCAGAGAGCCGTTGGCTTCATACGAGCATTCCCAGGTTTCTCCTAATCGCAGCGGTATGTAAAGGCTACTTATCGCTCGGTACGGTAGCTTGCACGGCCCCCACCCCGTGGCCACAGAGTGGGGAAGGGTCACCGGTATGACAAACCTTCAATCACTTATTGAACAAATCAATAATTGATTGAAATCCATCATACCCACCCGAACATAAACACGCTCAAGCACATAATAGATACTCGAGATAATCCACAAAACGGGATAACAATATAATAACATGGTAATGTATACTCATGCTAAACCGAACCATAGTACAACAATTCATGTAATACACAATGCATAATATCACCAATGCATATGAACTCAATTAAGGTAACAATATAACCACATAATCCACCGGATACAATACAATCATGTACCAATTAATCCACAGGGATACAACACAACAACTTGCCAAATAATCCATACTTAAGGTATTAAGGTATACACCAAATTCAATGATTCCACAAATTGGGATAATAATGCCACAAGGAGATACATGCCCATTACCAATTAGTTCAATAGTGAAACCTATGGCTTCTACACCATTGCAACTATTCACTAAAGATAGGGAGTGAGGCTACTATATATCATAAACCACTCTTACATAGTCATTATACGACCTTGAATAACATTAATTAAAGTTCAAGTTCTATTTCCCAAATTGGAACTATTTTGGTGAAGTCACAAATCAAACCTATCAACCATTTTCGGGGCAATATTTAAACTACTTCCACAATTCCATTTTGATCACTTAAGATGTCATTGAGTAGCCAAAGTATTCTACTTTAATCTAGGTTAAAGAGATTTCATTTTGGTTCGAGTTTGATTAGGTTTGAGCAGCTCTAAATTTGATACTTTGAAACCAGGCCAGGGCACGACTCGTCCCCGGGGCACGACTCGTGCCCCTCGACCTTCCCCGAATGCGGCGTCCCCGGTAAGGCACGACTTCCCTTTATCCCTAGTCACGACTCGTCCCCATCCAAGGCACGACTCGTGCCAAGAGGCACGACTCGTGCCCGAACCCGTAATTGAACGAATAAAATCCTTTAGTAACCCTAACCAAAATTGTCCCAAACTGATTTTCCCTTGTTTGTGAACTTATAAGGACTTCCTAAACTTCATACACATTATACTAATTCATTTAAACCCCAAGATAACCTAAACCCAAATCAATTACCACTTAATTTCCAACCCATTTTACTTCCATTTTTCATGATTTACCATCTTAATCCAACTCACACATTTTCTTACACTCTTAATCATTTCTTATGAACAACAACAATATTCCATAACATTAACTAATTACTCAACTCCAAGAAGACTTCCAAGACATGTAACAACCATTACAACATCAAGAACAACAATGGATAGTTCATGAGCACATAAATGAAAAGAGGTCATAACAACTCACTTTTGGATTTTATAAGGAAATGTTGATCTTTCTATCTAGATGACTTCCTCTAGGTGATCCAATTCCAATGGTGCTCCTAGACTTGATTTTTGGTGAAGAAATGCTTGACTTCAAGGCTTGGGCAAAGAGGACTTCAATGGAGGTTCTCTCTATTTTCTCTAGGTTGAAGAAGAAGGATGAATGAAGGAGAAGGAGGTAATGTGAGGAGGGTAAAGGAGGGGGAGGGGCCGGATATGGGGGAGTAAGAGGAGGGGATGGAGGTGCCACTTGGCATGCTAGGAAGGAGCAAGACCAATGGCCCCTCAAGAACTTTAAAAACCCATGGCTTTCATCCTTTTTAATTTAAAATAAATCCTTAACCCAAAATTCATCCTACTCAAATAACCTCCTTGCACTATTTATCTTATTTCCCTTTTTATTATTTCCCCAAATTTCTTTATTTAATATCCAATAAATTCTCAAAAGATTCCAATCTTACTACTCACCCAATTTATCTTAATTTACGAATTTAAAGACATGATTGAACACAAAAAGCTAGCATAAATATTAAAAGCATCTAATATAATATTAAAAATAAATGCCTAGGGTTGGGGTCGTTACACTCACTCCCCCTTAAAGAAAATTCGTCCCGAATTTGACTGTCGCTTACTATAAGGATCACATAGCAAAAGTTACCTTTCCCACATTCTAACTTAATACTTTCAATTAGGTTCTCAATGGCATGATTCTACTATACATTTCATAACCCTAACACTCTAGGACTTCACTTCCCAATTAGTCTCTCCAATACTATGATTTTTCCAAGATTTTCCAATTTCATAAGTAATGTGATACTACAACTTAATATTCCGAGAATATCATACCATCATCACTAATCCAAATTTTCACGACCTCAAAGAAAGTATATTAAAATAAAAAGTATTACATCTTATGTTACCCAATACATTACGATATTTCATTTAAAACGTCAAATACTCTGCAAGCTGCCCCAAGTCGGTCTATAAGTCAATTCACCAATCTTTTCTAAAACTTTAAATGGATTAACAACTTTAGCGCCAATTTACCTTAGACCTTGCTTCTCCAATTTCACCCCAACAAATTAGAGATCGATATTTTCTTCCCTAACAACGCCTCATACGGTTTTATCTTAATGCTAGAATGATAACTGTTATAATACGCAAACCCGCTAAGGTTAATTAAACTTCTCAAGTCGAAGGAAAATCCGTCACACAACACAACCTATTCTTCCAGAATTTGGGTAGTCTTCAAATCTCTTCCTTTCGACTAACTAAATCCTCCAACTCTTAGGATCGGTAACAACTCTCAAAGGAAACTTCAAAAGATAAGGTTCCTATTTAAATGACGCAACACAAGTGTAGCTACTCCCGAGTAGAGGATAAGAAAATCCCACTTATCTAAGTTAAATTCCCCAAAGCACACATTATCACTTTCCCATTTCGCATAACACTACACCCTGATCTTCCTTTAAATATACACTTAAAATTTCACAAGATTCTCACGTCCACTAGGTAAGGTAAGAGCCAACCTATTTTTCCATTACTAACAATATGATTCATCCTTATTACATCCTACACCATTTATACTTCCTTTAGAGTCACTAAAGCAACGACTCTACAATTCTTAAGAATTTCTTAAATTTCTTTGGTAGTACTTGCTAACTCAAAGATCACGGACTCAACCTCACAAGATCCTTGGTAACATCCGAGTTTAAGACTATAGAACCCAAAATTTGTAATCCTCTCGAGCTAACTCATACTAGCTAAACTTTGCATACAAGGATTCTTCACAAGGAATAATTAACCCAATTCTCAAATTATTTTTACGATCTTCCCGGAACCTTAATTAACAAAGAGATCATCAATTCTAATTACCCTAAAGCCATCAAAATAAGAATTACAATTCTGCTTATCCTACTCAGAACCAACACAAGAAATATACCGACGGGAGCACATTTACCAATTACTCACAGCTAGCACATAAAATTTTGGAAAAGACTCCCTATGCAGGTCTAGCATATACCAATTACTCTTCACATCTTAATTCAAAACTTTCACCTTATATACCCACATGTAACCAGAATTTCACATTTAAGGTTCACCTATAACAAATACCAATATAAGCAATTTAGGCATGGAAAAAGGAGACTCACCTATTAGGATAGTCTATCATTATACAACAACTACTTAACCCTCCAGGTCAAGTATATCTCAAAATCATAAATTGATAATTATACTAATTCAACTGGCAATACACGCTCAGCCATACCCAAATCACCATCGTGGTAAACCAAAGAAGGTTCGAGGTATTCTCTCATAAGAGCAGAATCCTCTAACAATAAAACAAATTTTCAACAATGTATGTCACATATAAGCAAAATGTGATGCCAAATATAAATGATATGCAACAGGATCTATAAAACATGACCCCTAACCTTTGAGACAGGGAATATACCTCTAGTGGCCTCTGAGGGATCTATCTCTCCTGAACCCGAAACGCACACTCGACCACAGACCCTCTCTTTCGGTTCCCCTTTGTTATCTCTTTTGATACCACCTCTTTGACCCTTTGGACCGGCACCAAGCTAACCTTCGACGAAATGCGTGACAATTTTTCTTGTAGTACCCCGCTCCTCCACAATTCAAACATTTCCCTTGCTTACTCCAACACCTCGTCTTCGGTGTGACCCATCTTCTTGCAATATTTACACATCATCCCATACCGTTTGGGTACCGGCCTGCACGAAGAAGCTACCACAAGTTTCTCTCTCATCCTTCCCGAAGTTAAAGCTCTTGGGCAAAGATCTCCAATGACTTTGGATCCTTGTCCTAGATACTTTGGCTTATCTCCAATCTCACCTTCCACTTTCCCACTATTTTCCTCCATACCATTCTCGATCTTATAAGCTCTCTCTAAGACTCGTCGATAATTGGTGAAGCTATCAATCCCAAATTTCTTCCTAAACTCAATCCTCAAACCTTTTATAAACCTATGAACTCTTTTCGCTTCATACGATACCAAATGAGGGCAACTTCTAGCTAATTCCTCAAACCCGATTACATACCGATTCACCGTCATGATCCCTTGTTCTAGTCCTAAGAATTCGACCTCCTTCTTGTCCCTTGTAACCATCGAAACGAAATAATCCTCGAACCTGTTTGGTGAAATTATCCCAAGTCTCGGGGCGTATGGTCCCGCTCCCAACTTCCCTTCAATATCTCGCCACCACCGATCGCCTAAACCTTCACATTTAAACACAAAGATACCTAACTTTCTCCTTGTTGGGACTTCCTATAACCTCAAAAATCCTATTCATTTCTCGCTAACCATTTTTCTCGCCTTTAACGGGTTCGGACCTCCGTTAAAGCTCTGGGGTTCATCTTCACAAATCTTTCCAATCCATCACTTTGACATCCTTCATGTTGATTCTAACTCCGATCCTCTAGTCTCCATATCTGTACAAACTTCCCCGAATAATTTCATCATCCCTTCATTCTGAATTTCACCTATATCCATATCTCCTTCAATTTCTAGAACCTTCCGCCGATCATCCTTACTTCCGGCCATTAGAACGAACTCCCGCATAAAACACTCGACGTCAATTTCCACACATTCCCCTTAGTTTAGACATCTACCCTTGACCTCTAAACTAAGCTCGATATTAACCGTGAGCACCCCAACCCGGACCTAACACGTGTCCCGAGCTAAGTGGAGCTCAAACTAAGAAAAACCATCTCAATTTTTAAAACATTTATTTGCCTTTAAAAGAAAACCACCTTTCAAACTTACAATTTTAAAATCAATTAGTAATATCTCTACTTAGAGGAAATCCAACCATAACTTTAATAAACCGATATACGATCAAATACATTGGAAACCTTAATTAACATCTCGTTTAACAAAAGGGTTTTCCATACAAAATATAAAAGAGGAATACTTAACAAATACTCCTAACAACCCACTCCTATACTTAACTTGTCAAGCCCCGTAAGCAAAGTCCACAATGATACCCCAACCTCACTGGTTCGGGTCACCTGTCTCGGAATCTAAAACAAGTAAAGGGAGAGGGGTGAGAATAAATCTCAATGAGCTATTATGGATGCAGCAAGATGCCATACAAGATGCAACACGTAGCATGGCAACACTTAACACATTATGAAAGCGGTAAACACCTTACGTTACCTCATTTTACCTTTTCCCGTCTGAACAATAAGTCGTACAACGTGGGAGTAAAACTCCACTCTTTGGTGAACCGCCCTACGCACATTCACCGCTTATAGGTCTCATACCCTGTAGATCCATATAAGAAAACAGGATACATATATGACCCCTATATTTAGAGTATCATATACTATCATCGCCATCGCAGAGAGCCGTTGGCTTCATACGCAGCATTCCCCCGGTTTCTCCTAATCGCAACGGTATGTAAAGGCTACTTATCGCTCGGTACGGTAGCTTGCGCCCCCACCCCGTGGCTGGCCACAGAGTGGGGAAGGGTCACCGGTATGACGAACCTTCAATCACTTATTGAACAAATCAATAATTGATTGAAATCCATCATACCCACCCGAACATAAACACGCTCAAGCACATAATAGATACTCGAGATAATCCACAAAACGGGATAACAATATAATAACATGGTAATGTATACTCATGCTAAACCGAACCATAGTACAACAATTCATGTAATACACAATGCATAATATCACCAATGCATATGAACTCAATTAAGGTAACAATATAACCACATAATCCACACCGGGATACAATACAATCATGTACCAATTAATCCACACCGGGATACAACACAACAACTTGCCAAATAATCCATACTTAAGGTATTAAGGTATACACCAAATTCAATGATTCCACAAATTGGGATAATAATGCCACAAGGAGATACATGCCCATTACCAATTAGTTCAATAGTGAAACCTATGGCTTCTACACCATTGCAACTATTCACTAAAGATAGGGAGTGAGGCTACTATATATCATAAACCACTCTTACATAGTCATTATACGACCTTGAATAACATTAATTAAAGTTCAAGTTCTATTTCCCAAATTGGAACTATTTTGGTGAAGTCACAAATCAAACCTATCAACCATTTTCGGGGCAATATTTAAACTACTTCCACAATTCCATTTTGATCACTTAAGATGTCATTGAGTAGCCAAAGTATTCTACTTTAATCTAGGTTAAAGAGATTTCATTTTGGTTCGAGTTTGATTAGGTTTGAGCGGCTCTAAATTTGATACTTTGAAACCGAGGCCGTGGCACGACTCGTCCCCCAGGGGCACGACTCGTGCCCCTCGACCTTCCCCGAATCGGCGTCCCCGGTAAGGCACGACTTCCCTTTATCCCTAGTCACGACTCGTGCGCGTGGCACGACTCGTGCCCCGAACCATCTGCAATGTAATAAAATCCTTTAGTAACCCTAACCAAAATTGTCCCAAACTGATTTTCCCTTGTTTGTGAACTTATAAGGACTTCCTAAACTTCATACACATTATACTAATTCATTTAAACCCCAAGATAACCTAAACCCAAATCAATTACCACTTAATTTCCAACCCATTTTACTTCCATTTTTCATGATTTACCATCTTAATCCAACTCCACACATTTTCTTACACTCTTAATCATTTCTTATGAACAACAACAATATTCCATAACATTAACTAATTACTCAACTCCAAGAAGACTTCCAAGACATGTAACAACCATTACAACATCAAGAACAACAATGGATAGTTCATGAGCACATAAATGAAAAGAGGTCATAACAACTCACTTTTGGATTTTATAAGGAAATGTTGATCTTTCTATCTAGATGACTTCCTCTAGGTGATCCAATTCCAATGGTGCTCCTAGACTTGATTTTTGGTGAAGAAATGCTTGACTTCAAGGCTTGGGCAAAGAGGACTTCAATGGAAGTTCTCTCTATTTTCTCTAGGTTGAAGAAGAAGGATGAATGAAGGAGAAGGAGGTAATGTGAGGAGGGTAAAGGAGGGGGGGAGGGGCCGGATATGGGGGGAGTAAGAGGAGGGGATGGAGGTGCCACTTGGCATGCTAGGAAGGAGCAAGACCAATGCCCCCCCCCCCTCAAGAACTTTAAAAACCCATGGCTTTCATCCTTTTTAATTTAAAATAAATCCTTAACCCAAAATTCATCCTACTCAAATAACCTCCTTGCACTATTTATCTTATTTCCCTTTTTATTATTTCCCCAAATTTCTTTATTTAATATCCAATAAATTCTCAAAAGATTCCAATCTTACTACTCACCCAATTTATCTTAATTTACGAATTTAAAGACATGATTGAACACAAAAAGCTAGCATAAATATTAAAAGCATCTAATATAATATTAAAAATAAATGCCTAGGGTTGGGGTCGTTACATGGAGTCACATCTGTTGAGTCGGAAGTCGATACTGATGCCCTTCTATGGCATATGAGGCTTGGTCACATGGGTGAAAGGGGAATGCGGGAACTTCATAAACGTAAGTTGTTGAAGGGTGTGAAGACTTGTAAACTTGAGTTTTGCAAGTATTGTGTTCTTGGAAAGCAGAATAAGGTGCAGTTCAAGACGGGTAAGCATACAACAAAGGGCATTCTCGATTACATTCATTCAGATGTGTGGGGCGGTCGAACGAGTCTAGAGGGAGGACATTATTACTTCGTGACTTTTATTGATGATTTTTCGAAGAAGGTTTGGGTTTACTTCATGAGGCACAAGTCGAGACTTTTGAGAAGTTCAAGGTGTGGAAAGTCAAGTGGAAAACCAAACGGGGCGGAAAATCGAAGTGTTTGAGGAGTGATAATGGGACAGTAGTACACAGATAGCGAGTTCAAGAAGTTACGTCGAGAGCATGGGATCAAGAGGCACTACACGGTTCGCAAGACACCACAAAGAAAATGGTGTGGGCCGAGAGGATGAACGGAACTATTGCGGAAAGTGGCTAGGTGTCTACGATTCAATGCGGGGTTGGCAAAGAATTTTTGGGGCGATGCGGTGAGTATGGCATGTTTCTTGATTAAGAGATCACCTAGAGTCTCTTTGGATAACGAGGTTTGCGGAGGAGGTATGGACGGGTAATGAGGTAGACCTCACCGATATCCGGGTGTTTAGGTGTCCATCCCATGTGCATATTCCCCGGTAAAGAGCGGTCAAGCTTGACCCGAAGTCAAAACAAACAAGGTCTTTCTCGGGTATGAAACAGTGTGAAAGGATACAAGCTTTGGGATCCCAAGTCAAGCAAGGTGGTGATTAGTAGGGATGTAGTCTTTGATGAAAAGGCTATGTTGAAGTGTGCTCATGATGATAAGGAGAAGGTGCCGAGAAAGTAAGGAGGGCGAGAAGCAAGTTATTGAGGTGGAGCTACGTGAGGATAATACTCGATGCGGATCTCACTCTTCGGAGTCGAGGAACCTACACAAGAAGTGGCTAGTACTTCGGTTGGGAGACCTAAGAGAGTAATCAAGCCACCGGTCGAGTATGGATTTGAAGACATGGCTTCATATGTTCTTGTTCTTAGTAGTGGAGACCCGAGTACTTTTAAGGAGGCTATAAACAACAGAAAAAGGACAAGTGGGTAATCTGCTATGGCGGAGGAGATGGAGTCACCGTACAAGAATGATACATGGGATTTGGTGGAGCTTCCTAAAGGGAAGCGTGGTATTGGGTGCAAGTGGATCTTCAAGCGCAGGAGGCAAGATTTAAAAAGAGGGGGAAAAGTTCAAGGCTCGTTTGGTAGCAAAGGGGTATTCGCACGAGAGGGGTGGATTATAATGAGATTTTTTCGCTGTCAGTGAGACATACTTCCATTCGGATTGTGTTGGGTCTTGTAGCGCACCATGATTTGGTGTTGGAGCGAGATGGATGTGAAAACCGCGTTTCTACATGGTGAGTTGGATGAGCAGATTTTCATGGAGCAACCACACGGGTTCACGGAGCCCGGGCAGGAGCGTTTGGTTTGTAGATTGAAGAAGTCACTTTATGGGCTGAAGCAGTCTCCGAGGCAGTGGTATACGAGGTTTGACTCCTACATGGTACGTATTGGCTACAAGCGTTGTGAGTATGATTGTTGCGTTTATGTGAAGAGCCTTGATGATGGTTCTTGTATTTTTCTGTTACTGTATGTGGATGATATGCTTATCGCGGGTAGGAGTAAGAACGAGGTCAATCAGTTGAAGGCCTTGTTGAGTAGAGAGTTTGACATGAAGGATTTGGGGGAAGCCAAGAAGATTCTTGGGATGGAGATTCACCGAGACAGAAAATCTAGGAGATTGTGGCTGTCTCAAGCCGGATATGTGGAGAAGGTGTTGGAGAGGTTCAATATGCGGGATGCAAAACCTGTGAAGACACCATTGGCGAATCATTTTAGTTTATCTGCCTCAGATTCCCCGAGTTCGACTGAAGAGATTCAGAGGATGTCAAAGATTCCCTATGCAAGCGCAGTGGGATGTCTCATGTATGCTATGGTTTGCACGAGGCCAGATTTGGCGCAAGCCATTAGTGTGGTTAGCAAGTATATGGGGAATCCGGGGAAGCAGTTAAGTGGATTCTCAGATATTTGAAGGGCACTATGGATTATGGCATCATGTTTGGAGGTAAGAGTGAGGAGCTTTCTGTTGTGGGGTATGTTGATTCTGATTATGCGGGTGATTTGGATCGGAGAAGGTCGACTACGGGTTATGCGTTTACTCTTGGTGGTGGACCCATATGTTGGAGATCTATGATCCAATCTATCATTGCTTTGTCTACAACGGAAGCGGAGTATATGGCAGCGGTTGAAGATGCAAAGGAGGCCTTATGGCTTCGGGGTTTGGTCAACGAGTTGGGCATCGAGCAAGGTGGAGTGAAGTTGCTTTGTGACAGTCAAAGCGCGATATTTCTAGCAAAGAATCACATTTATCATCAACGGTCGAAGCACATTGATGTTCGGTTTCACAAGATTCGGGAGTTGATTGATATGGGTGAGGTTGTGCTAGAGAAGGTTCACACTACGGAGAATGCCGCAGATATGTTGACGAAGCCGATTACTACTGACAAGTTCAAGCACTGTTTGGACTTGTTGCACATCTCTAGCTGTTAGAGGTGGGATGGTTCGAGTCGGTTCCTTGTTTCTTCTGTTGGGTTGGGCGAATGCTCGCCAAGGTGGAGATTGTAGGATTGTGGCTCGATTCTACCATCAAGGTTGAGGCGGGCGCCCCATTTGTGGTGAGGCGGACGCCTGGAGCTCCGTAGCTAGGGCCGAGAACTGGATGTTTGAGGCGGCCGCTTGGTTGCTGCGAGGCGAGCGCATCAGAAGCCGTAGGTGTGGGTTGGGTCTTGACAACGCCAGGCGGGCGCCTGGCTGATCCGAGGCGCACGCCTCAAGCCAGAGCGGGGGGGTTACTGAATTGGGTTTCTGCGTTAATTTCTTTAGTTGGGCTAGGGCTTTGTTAAGTAGTATATATATATTACTTTATAAACCTATGTAAACTTGGAGAGAAAATTGCACGTAATAATACAGAAACGGAGATTCAAAACCCCAATCAATTTCTTCTCTTTCTCTTTCGATTTCCCTATTGATTGCTTGTGTGTTTTTGAGTTTTGTGTTCTTGCTTCCGCTGCGATTGCACAACAGTAGTTGAAAAGCAAAACATGTAGTAGCAATAGCCCCTCCCTATATACTATGATCAAACAATCACGCATCATTCATAACATCATCACACGATGTTAGCTCTAATAATTCGTAACAGTTAGATCATTTGTGGTACACAAAACAAAATGATATACAAAAAAGATACAGAAAATTTTGTCTCTCCTCGTGAAGACCTTTGGATCCACACAAACACGAAGAGAAGAAATCATTGAAATTAAGAAAGAAGCTAGATTTTCCTCCAAACGCTTCCTTAACGAGGACTTCTAGTTCTCCGTCCATGAAAAGGGGAGCAATTTCCAACGAACTTTGGGAGGTTGTAGCAGGAAAACAACTGTTCCGCATCGCGTAAACCATTTTTCAATCAGGACGGACCTGAAAAACAAGCCGAATAGTTGAGAAAATCTTAAAGGTGAATCACAAATAAAGAACTCGGAAGGTTTGAAGCATACAGACAGAAACTTAAAATAAAAACACGAAAAACTACAAATAGTAGTGATCGATGGGAATGAGCCTACAATTCCATGGTACAACTGTTACTTGTACATCAGGAGTATTTAATAGCAGTTTGGATTTAAAAAAAAAAAAAACACCCAACGAGGGGGAGGGGGTAAAATGAGCCAAATAACTCAAGCAGTGGTGGATCCAGGAATTTTCGTTAACAGGGGCAAAGATTGCACAACAAAAAAAATTAACTATATTTTCGTCAATGGGGGGGGGGGGGAATGGAAATCTAGTGTATATTTATTTTATCCGAAAGGAAGCAAATTTCATCAAATTGCACTAAACCCCCAAACTTTGCACTAGTAATTTTTTAATTTTTTAATTTTTTAAAACCAATGGGGGCAATTGCCCCCTTTGCCCCCATGGTAGCTCCGCCACTGAACTCAAGCACCAAATCAATGGTAGCCAGTCACAGGTTCAGTTACGCTTAGGTCCTAATATTATCAAGCCGTTGTCGCAGTTAAATGGAGAGAGAGAAAAAGGGATCTACTAACATATCAAAAAGTAAATCACAAAGATTAGGCTGAATCATCATTAATGGGAAGTTGGAGCATCAGAGGAGCTCATCAAGAGCGCTGAATATCAAATAGTGCTCTTAGCCTCCTAAAGAGGCCCATTATTCGAGCCTATACCACAAAAATCATACTCCCTCCGTCCATAAAATATTTGTTGTTTTAGACTTTTGCACGCATATTAAGATATGTAATTAATCATATGAAACAGACTAAGGATAATGATACGTATAGTGAAAACGTATAGGGAAAAACCATAGCGGAAACATGTAGTCCGTTGGATTGCAACAAATCTTTGTGTACCCCACTGATAGAAACTCATCCAACGGTTTACGCGTTTTCACTATGAGTTTTTCCTATTCATTTTCACTCTGTGTATACTTGGTAAACATAGTGGGGTACAAATCTTTGTGTACCCCAATGATACAATTACCTAGGTAATTAAATGGTTTTACAATGACAACTTCAGAATCATAAATACGGGTATACTTGGTAAACAATGCTAAAAATTCCGAGGTAATATCAAAACAACAAATATTTTGGGACAAATTTAAACCCCTTAAACAACAAGTACTTTGGGAAGGAGAAAGTACAAAATATAGCAGCCAAGTGTAAGGAGTATATACTTTGTGATATATGGGCTCATTAAAACCTAGACCATAAATCATTTTTGGGCTCAACAAACGAGTCAATATCTCAATGAGTCATGCTCAAGCCAGCTCAGTATAAAGCAGCCTGATGTCAGTCCTTTCTACCAATCTCATAGTTCTACATGATTCTCATATTTTTCTCTAGAAACAAAATATCCAGAAGAGAGTTATAACTTTTTCACAGATGTCCAACAAAGAAGCATAAGCTAAAAATAAATAAAACATGAAGCAAGTCCATACAAGTAGAAGCTGTGATTTTTGGACTCTTTGGTTTACCCCGCCGTACCGGTGTCAGACACTCATATTTTAGTCTTGTTTGAGAAGAGTCCGACTGGGTAAACCAAAGAGTCCGAGCATCATAGAGTAGAAGTATTGATAAAAAATGTACCAATTCATTGGCCTATATTTCTCGAAGTGAGCTTGTCTCCATGCAGTGTAATCTTCCAAGAACCAACTTGGAGCATGAAGACGGAAAGCTTTTTTAGCACAACTGAGTAAGCATCATATGAGAAACAAAACAAGATCAGAGAGAGAAAGAGAGACCAAGACGTGAACGTTAAACAAAATATATACAAATATTAAATCTCGGAACTTGAACATAATGCAAGACACCGATTATCTTCCTCCGTGTTGTTCTAACTTGTTTATATGAATTTTTTTAATATGGGTCAAGTTGCATGAGATGGATGCATCAAAGGGACAAAGCAAGCAGCACCTGCAAGGTGGGAACTGGCTGGCAAGAAATATTCTTTCCTGCATTTGTCGAATATTACAGCCTGTTGGGAGCCTAACATCTCAGTAACAAGAATGGATCATATGATGTAAAAGAGTGCAGTAAAGAGGCAAAGAAGTACTCTTTATTAAAAACAATTCTTTCAGAAAACAATTTTTTTCTATTATTTCCTCCACTCGACTGCAGCAAAATACTTCACCCTTTTACAACACAGGAGTTTCTCTTCTTAAAATAGGTGGCTCAAACTGAGAACAAGGTCACTACCGACTCTAATGTTAAGAGGGGATCACTACAGAAGAAGGCATATCCATAAGATGAATCCCAAGGTTAAGGCATTCCTTCATTCTTTTCATGAGCTCCGACTCTCTGAGACTGAGACAATATCTTACATGTAACATATAACAACTTTTATATGTACAATGCATTGTGTTACATGACACTTTTCCATTTATTCTTTTAGGTCTCAATATCCAACTCGACCATGGGAAAAGGCAACTTAAAATGCTAAAAGACTACAGAATTAATTCCATAGCCTAGTTTAAGTCAAACCAACAAGTCAAATCTTGCAAGTAACATTAAAGATAACTAGTGCTACACCCGTGCGTTAAACGCACGAGCAAAAAACTATTTCAAAGAAAGTTAAGATTTAAGCAATTATCTATGTAAAAATTATAGCCGAAGATAAAAATAATAATTTTTAAGATAATAATTTTTCATAATTTGACAATAATGATAATGAATTAATATTACGAATTTTGGAAAATTTCCTAGATAAAATCGCATCAAAAATGTTTTTTATATAAAAACGTGATAGTGTTTATAATGGCAAGATAAAAAAAAATAAAAGAGAATGATAGAAAAAATATGACTTTTTTAAAGTAAAAGAAATATGACTTCAAAAAAAAAAAAAAAAAAAAAACTAAAAATCATATCTATACTATATACTCCTTCCGCCTCATCACAAAAGACACAAAATGGATTTCACACAAATAATAAGGAAAGTGTATAGTGTAGTTAGTGTTGTGAGTATGAAAAGTGAGGTAGGAGAGAAAAAGTGGGGTAGAGAATAGTAAGTAGATAGATGATGTGAGTATGACAAGTTGGTCCCACGACTAAACAAATATTAAAAACTATTTGGCTTGTGTCTTTTGTAATGGGATACCAAAATGAAGTTTTTGTGTCTTTTGTAATGGGACAAATGGAGTATACTTGTATAAAAAGAGGGTTGTATTGCTTTGTTAAAAAAGTACTCCTACTGCCTCCTTCCCAAAATAAATGACCTTTTTTGTTCTAAAGTAAATGACATTTTTTATTCTATAATGTGTTCATAAATAATTTTTGTCAATTTATTTGTCATATTTTATTTTATACTTGCATAATGTGTTTTTTTCAAAAAATTGTTACTTAAACTTAAAATGATATAAAAAAAAAAAAAACTTTAAATGAAAGTTGTCATTTTATTTAATATAGAGCGGGCTGATAACATATACTGTAGTAGAAAGACATTTAAAAAAAATAAAAAATAGTAGTATTAGAAACTGAGCTAGTTGGTAGTTAGTATTAATCATAGTTGTCAAATCGTGTATCGTATCGCGTATCGGAGACCCTAAATATCGTATCGCGTATCGTATCGTGTATCGTATCGAAGATACGGAACACAATGACAAAAAAAATTCAAAAACTCTAAAGAATATCAAAAATGAAGTAAACAATGGAAATAATTACTTGAAAAACCAAAGAAGTAGTTATGTTAACATTACCGACGTACCAAAAGGTCATAACTTCAATAAATAGTCTATATTGTTTTACTAAATACTAATTACTAAGTCACCAATTAAAAATAAACATTTCAATTTCTAAATAATGTATTCAAGACTCATTCATCTTCATCTTCATCTTCATCAATAAACATTCAATTTTAATCCCATAGAAACCTACTGCAAGGATATCTTTTCTTATAAAAAAAAAAAAATTACATATAATAATCCAATTGAAAGAGCTATCCAGGATATAACCTCATTTTGAACAAAATCACATTTAATAATTGAATTGAAAAGCAATAAAACCGAATCGATCCAAAATCGAAATACGGTGATAGTGTAATACTGAAAAGAGGTGAAGGAAACGGACATGTTTGATCCAAACCCGACCCAAAAACCGGCCCAAACCCTTTTTAAATGTATCGCCCGTATCGATACGATACGATACGATACGCGATACGTACGATATAGAGGGGAAAATCGATACACCTATTCGATACGTATCGAAACTATACGTATCGCGTATCGTATCGCCGATACGTATCGCGTATCGCGATATTTAACAACTAACTATTAATAATTAGAGCCTAGTGACCTACAATCACTAATTATTAGAGTCTTATAGTTTGAACATGTCGATAACATTAAAAGCAAAAACAATGCTCTAGAATCATCTATGTTTTGGAGGGAAAAATTAACACTAGATTGCACTTGTGCCTTTATATATATATATATAGATATAGATTATCACCACATAAAAAAAGGTAAAATGGCAATAAATAAATAAATAATAAAAATAATGAAGATATTAGGAACAACAAGGAAGTTTAGCATTCATTAGTCTTTAGCAGACATTTACCTTTGAATTTATTATCCTTGGTGATTATTCCAAATGTTTCTGCAGTTTCTCGAATCATGATACCATTCACACCAGTGTAGGAAGCTATTTTGCATTCAGCAACTGAATAAATTAAACAACAAATTCACCAACATATAACAGATGTTAGAGGCCTTAATCTACCAAATGAAAGGTGATAAGCAATGAACGAAGATGTTGAGCCGTGTGGACATTAAGTCATATTATCCGGTACAACTTTGAAAACTAAACTCGTAAATAGTTCTCTAATAGAACCACATGAACTAAACAAGTAGATGTATTAAAGCACCTCACAGAATTGAAACTTCTCCATAACTGACAAAACAAATGATAGAACCATGACTACTGATCACTTGAGTGCGTCATAGTTCCCTAGTCCCTTTTTCAGCATGATTATGGAGGAGAAAGAGAGAGAGAGGGGGGGGGGCAGTTACCTAAAATAACTGCACCATGAAGGTCAGCGCTGAGAAGACATTTGGCTAGCTCATTTTTCCTGAAATAAGATTACGATTATACTTGCAGAAAAGCAAAAAATTCATAAAATTTCAAGGCTTGAGAAACTACAAAAGAATAAGATTCAAGAGCAACTATAATGAAAATACCCCCTACCCAACATTCTTCAGAAGTTGCTTTATGTAGTCTTTCCACATATCATGCATTGGCTTAAATATCTCGAAGCTGTGACCGAAAACCAAAATAAATTTAGTCCAGAAACTTGCTGAATCTGTTCCTATTGTAGGGGACTACATAATATATCTAGAGCTTTATTAAAACATGAGACGAATGGAAAAAATAAAATCTGATTTGCCGAAACCCTAGCTCACGTATTGGGATAGGTCTAACCAGTAGTTTGGAGATAATACATACTCCCTCCGTCCCAGCCTAGTGTGAACCAAAATGTTGGGCACACCGATTAAGGAAAAGTAAGAGAGAGAAAAAGTGGAGAGAGAATGTTGTGAGTGTAAAAGTAAAATAGGAGAGAGAATGAGTGGAAGGAATAGTTAGGAGAGAGAATGTTGTGAGTGTAAAAGTAAAATATGAGAGAGAATGAGTGGGGTAAATAGTGAAGATTCCCTTCCATTTTGGGCAGTTCACACTCGGCTGGGACGGATCTAAAGGGAAATAAGTGTACACTCGGCTGGGACGGAGGGAGTATATATGTAATAAACTACATTAGAACAAAACTGAGCTACAGTCCACTAAATTTACAAGAATCAACAAGCATGAGCTCAATAAAATTGATGAGAACGTACATTAAGTCAACTTCGCTGAAGCGCAAGTAATTCATCAAATACGTGTGCATTCAAGAAATATACATGTGTAAAATAAGTTTATGAGCTAAAAAGAGTTCCGAGTGATGTGGGAATAATTTGACGTTACCAGATGCAATGGCAAAACCCAAGCAGCTATTATAAAAATGTGAAACATCGACAAGTATGGCTTGGAAAGAAATTAAAATGTAAAAAAATCCCATTGGGTAGTCAGAGAAGCTTATCACTCACTTATGAAGCTCCTGCGGTAAATCCATCGATCCACATTTTTTAAGTTGCTTTTTGGACATGTGCTTTTTAGATCGCTTTGAAAGGCTCCGTAAAGCCTTTGCCTGGGTAGCACCAGACATACCTTTCCCTTGAACTAAATTATCAAGAAGAATCCATTCATCACGCTTCATGTTACGGAAACCCTGCATTTTTTTGGATGAATCGCCCTTTTGGCGTAAATCGTTGAAAATCCAATCTGCTATGCTACCCCTTTTACTAGAAGCCTGCAAAACATATCAAGGATACATCATTATATTAAGGATAAATCTCACTTTACTACCCTAGAGTTTACATCTTGTATCATTTGGGTACAAAGTTTCAATTTTCTCGCTTTAGGACATGGACTTCCATTGTCATATCAATCAGGGGTCTGAGTTATGAGTAGTATTTAATGGAAAGTTAGCATGTGTCATCCACCAATTCTCTTATTTGTTGGGGTTTTGGATTTTTTTACCACGGCACAAGAATAGGTTATTCTCACCTTACCCTAAGGTTTACATGTTGTATCATTAGCCGTGGTAAAAATACAAAAAACCCAATGAAAAAGAGCTCTATAGTACGTGCTCACATTCTGAGAAAAACTAATGAACTTGTTGCCAGGCATTTGATTCATACGAAAATGGAAGTACTTCCCTAAAGTGAGAAAATTGAAACTTTAGTCCCTGAAGTGAGAAAAATGAAACTTTAGGCCCTCAAGCGATGCCACATATATACTCCAGGGTAGTAAAGCGAGATAAACCCTTGTATTAACAAATTAACTAATGACACACGGGAATACATTAGGTAAACTAGATTCCACGGTCAAATACAAGTTATAAAGATCAAAGATTACCTCACAAGTCACGGTTAGATTTTCATCTATCTGATGCAAAAGTGGAGTATAAACAGGATCATTTGCTTCTACATTTATATAAATTAGGTATAAGTAAGAAGTATCACACATATCCTTCAACATTTGTGTTGTCTAAAGCAAAATAATATACGCGGCTATACAAGCACAAAAATAAAAGTACCAAAACCAGATGTATACCTCGTACAGGAGTCTGATCTGAGAGAGATAATTTTCCTGCAAAAGAGCAAAAAAATGTGTACCGATTAGGAAGATTTATAATAAAGAAACATAAAATTTGATCAGTGAAGTAATTTGAATAATCAGAATATTATTTCCAAGTATTCATTCATTTTTGTTTTATTAAACTCCGGTGCATGCAAGTGTGAAACTCGGAGGTGTTAGAAAGGGAATAAATGAGGCAAACCAAGCACGAGAAAAACTTTCCGACTCCCATTCCCCCTTTCTCCTCATTTTCTCCTTTTAGATAGCACACTAAACACCGCAAACTACTAGAACCAAACAAATTCACTTTGTGAGCTTTAGCAGTAAAGTCCGGGGTAGAACTCTTAGCACCTCTCAATTTTACATAGACCAAAGTCAGTGCTGAAACGAACCACCTCCCTCAAAGTTCAGATTGTAGATAGCCTCCATTGAACCCCCAAAATTTCGACAAAACACCAGTCCTAATGTTACTCATTCTCAAAACATGTCTTTGCTACTTCCATCTCAGCCAAGAGAGGATTAATTGTCATATATCTTACTTCATAGATAAAAGGTCAGTTTTAACATCTCCTTCACTATTGTACCAAGCATTATACTGACCCTCAAGATAAAGAATTGTTTCTTCGTTATTTTATTTTATCTTTACGAAGAACTAAGAATAAACCCAAAGAAAATAAAATCCTTGACCATCCTTCTCTTGGCATTGTTTCTGACACCAGCTATTTGTTATCGAATGTTGTGGTTAAAAGAAACTTTTGTTCAGCAGCACATTCAGTGCAATATATTATGTGGCTCACCAATTAAATTTTGATTGAAAGTATCCCTACAAATGCAACTACATATCCAACGTTTTTCAAACTAATCCATCCCTAAATAGCCTTCACAATGTAGAATCTATCTTAAATAAGAGACCATGTCTTTTAACATCTTCAAATCATAAAAACAGAAAGCATGTGTCGTTCATGTAATAATCACAATATAGTATCATATCAAACAGTATTATCAAGGAAATATGATATTCTTTTCATGTTACAATATAGATACAAGCACAGATAGATAAGAAAAGGCAATAGGAAGTACGGAAATCTAACTTCACACAGAATTGCCAAAATTGAGGAGTGACAAAGACGTACCTTTCTTGGAGGAGGTACTTGACGGGGGTGGACTCCACACTTCTGCCTGGTGTGTGGAAGAAGAAAATGAGTTATTATTAACTCTACCCCTTTCTTCACGAGGCCTTTTGTTGTTCTTCTGTTGAAGATCAGCATCGGCAAGAGCAAATCGTCGCTCTAAAGCTTCTAATGTGCGTTTCTTTTGATCTTGAATATTCGTATCATTCATCTTGCAACAAATATAATAGCACTCTATCAACCAAAAACAAAAATGTGATTAACCCATGATGATTAAAGTAAATAAAAACAATAAAACAGATTAACATGCATCGCTTAATTGTTCTTAAACTCAGACGTTAATCATCTGCACTCGGTGGGAAATAGAGAAACTGGAAATGTAGACCATAAGCACGAACAAGAGACTATAGGATTATTTTCACGTGTTTGGAAATTCGGAGGTACTCAAAAGTTTTTCTAGTCCGCCTGAGCTAGTCCAATAAGGGCAACAATAGGGACACAAAAGAAGTTTACAAAAAGATTGATACAAAATGAGGTGGCGATATTTTACTGGTTGCATCGACTATGGACCCGCCACACTCTAATTAAAAACACCATCAAAATCATGTCACATCATTTTGTGAACTAAATTTTGTGACTTCAGTATTACGGTATTACCAGTCAAATAATTACTACCCCTAAAGCTAATCACACTAATATCATCTACTAGCCTACGTGTCATTTATAATAACCCAACATACCCACAGTCAAATTACTGAACACTTGGCCCCAACTAAGTCTTAATTTTGATTCAGGAGGGTGAAGACTCAAACAATATGCAAGAAAATTATTACTACGATAATATTCCCTCTGTTCCATATAAAGAGTCCATATTTTCGACTTATTAAAATTTTACTTTGAATCATTTGTATTTGTTACGATTTGTACCAAAGTTATAATCCTTTTGTTTTCTACAATATGCAAGAAAATTATCATATTTTGGAACATTAAAAGGAATGTGGAGAAAAAAAAAAACTTCTTAAATAAGCACACCCATGTCAAAGCAATCGCTGTTAAACAGAAATAATTAAATAAGCATAAACTTCTTCCTTCAATTTGGATTGCTGTGAAATTCATTAGTACATATAACCCCAGAACAAAAATCAAATTGCTACTACTTTGACAATTTTATCACAAGGAATCAAGGACCCAGACTGTGAACGTACCTTAAATGCGTCGACGTGAGCCTTGAGAACGAACAGGCAGCAGCAGCAGAGTGTGTGTGTGGGGGTGGGGGTGGGGGGGGGTTTACTCCAAGTTTCAAGTGGGGTTGGGGGTGGCTTTAGGCTGAAATTGGGCTTCAGTGGAAAATTCAGAGGGGAATTTAGCGGCGCGTAGGGCCGAAAACAGAAGGGCAGAGAGATTGACAAAAAACATGAAAAACCTCTTCCATTTGATGTTGCGCTAGTAATTAATCCGAAAAATTGCAAATAAAATTATTTTACTATTCAGTTTGTGAGTTTGTGCGTGTTTCACAATAAAACTGACTTCTTTTTTTACATAAAGACACATTAAACTAATGGGCAAATTGCATTTTAATTACTTGAGTTTGTCGAGATGTTTCAATTGGTTATCGAATTTGCATTTGTTACAAGTTAGTTATTGAATTTTTTTTTGTTGCAATCAGGTGTAATTTTGGATGAACCGTTAAAAATCTAACGAATATCATAACATGTGCCGCTCCCGTGAGTTACTTAATGGTTATTTTTATATTTTCCATCAAATTTGACCCCCATAATTTTAATTTTAAGGGGGTTAGTTGACATTTTCTAAAAATATGGGAAAGGTTAAATAAATTAAAAAAAAAAAAAACGCTTGCATTGACCGGAGAGAAGGAAAAACGGTTCCGGATCTTCAAGGACAATCTCCGATTCATCGACGGCCACAACGCCAACGAGAATTTGACGTACAAGGTTGGCCTGATACTAAAGTGAGATCTTCAAGGGACATTATTTTTATGTTACTAGAAGTCAGATACTAAAGTGGCCAGCACAATTACTAACAATTCAATAAAGCATCACAAAAAGTTAGATCTACAATAATCCATGAACGGAAATCAAAACCAACGGCTAAGAACCTTACCACAGCTTCCTTGATCTTTGACCGGCGCGACGGCACCTTTAGCTCTCCAGTCAAGGAAGTCCGGCAAGGTATCGCCGACGCGAGGAGCGTAACGATCGCTCTTCACCTTGGAAACCTTAGGCTTGGTCTTGGCACCCAAGTAAGTTGACCTGTACTCCTCATTAGTCAAATCAGCGAACTTATTCAGGCCAACCTTGTACGTCAATTTCTCGTCGGCGTTGTGGTCGTCGATGAATCGGAGATTGTCCAAGATCCGGAACCGTTTTTCCTTCTCTCCGGTCAATGCAAGCGTTTTTTTTGTTTTTTTTTTTTTAATTTAATTAGCCTTCCCCATATTTTTAGAAATTGTCAACTAACCCCCTTAAAATTATGATTGTCAAATTCAATGGAAAATACCAAAATAACCCTTAAGAAACTCACTTGAGCTGCACATATTATGCTATTTGTTAGATTTTTAACGATTCATTCAAAATTACACCTAATTGCAATAAAAAGACAAACTCAATAACCAACTTGCAACAAATACAAATTCGATAAGCCATACTCCCTCCGTCCCACGATTATATAGAATTTTTAGCCCGACACGGAGATTAAGGTAAAAAGTAATAAAGGTAATGTGTTGTGAGTGTAAAAGTAAAATAGGAGAGAGAATGAGTGGAGAGAATAGTAAATTTAAAAAATGTTGTGAGTAGAGAGAAGTGGGTCTCATTTCCATTTTGGGAAATTATTGATTATTGTGGGACGCCCAAAAGGGAAATTTTTCGATATTATTGTGGGACGGAGGGAGTACATATCAAGCATGAATATGTGATCACATATGGGAACACTGAATTACATATAAGCCATACATATCCATGCTCAATCCCATGAAATAGTGCAACATATATTTAATGCGCTATCTAAACCAAAAACCACATATAAGTAACCACGTAGGGGTACAATATAATATAAGTAGCCCTACGCATTCATTTCCTAAGGTTGAATACTTTCTATAAAGGTTCCCACCAAGCAAATAGTGTAATACACATCTTACACATTATTTGACCCAACAACCATGTAAGTATAACCACGTTAGGCACCATGTATATCAAGTAAGCTCTACACATTCATTACACAACCTATAATCCAGTAACAGGGTATTAATACTCCTGCCCAACCAATTAAGTAGTGCACATCTATTTAATGCACCATATGAACCAAGAACCCTCTACAGGTTACCATGTAGGGTACAATATCATATAAGTAGCCCTACGCGTTCATAACTTAACATTACACATCTTCTATAAAGGTGTAATAACCAGAAAATAAATAATAATTATAAATAGTTAATAATAGTTAATAATGAGAAAATATAATTATTTAATTACTTTGGATAATTCAATGCATAGATAAGAAGATAATGGATGAATTTATTTAGTGTCATGAACCTCCCTTCACATTCTCATTATAGGGTGAAAGTATCTACCTTGTAATTAACATGTCCCTCTAGTATAAATAGGATCCTTGGGTATGGGTTTCTCATTCAAAAATTCTGATGATACTTTGGCAAGAGAGAGAGTGTGTGGGCGGAATCAGTAAGGAAGGAAAGAAGGCAGACTTAGATGATTATAAGAGGCTTAGACAACATTTAAGGTAAGTACTCGATCCATTTTGTAGTAGTTGTTGTTGTGGTTAATAATAAATACAGAATACTCCCTTTGATTTAGACAAAATGAAATAGTAAAATGCTTATATTTTCCTGTATATGAATAGTGTGCGTTTGTCTGTGTGTGTTTACAGAGAATATGTGTGCGTGTGCAGTGTGTATTACTGAGAGTCTGTGTGTGTGTGTGCTGCTTTATGGCATCAGTGTGTATGTGTGTGTACTTGTGCAATGGTGTGTGTGTATGTACAATATGTTTGTATGTGTTAAATGTGTCTGCCTGTATGCTTGTATCCTGAGTATGTGTAGTATGTGTTCATGTCATGATCAAGTACAAAATGAAAATGACTTGTGAAAATATGGGTAGGGGAGTAAGCACGTGAAGGTGTAAAATACCATTAGAAAGTTTCAATTTGCACCCTTATACTTTCATTGTTAATCTAACAAATATTTTGTTTGTAAAAATCAGCTTATAACTTTTGAAAATTGGCTTTTAGCAACCTTATTAATTCTGAAAATTTCAGTTTAGTCCCACCCTTAAGACTTTAATTAACTTGGGAACCTTTGAGATTTGGGAAATTAAAATTAATCCTTAGTCTATTAATGAACATTATTCTAAACTTTTGATTTAGTAAAAGAGATCAATAAAATAGAATGTAATACTTTATATTTGATTTTAGATTTTGGGAAACGAGCTTAGCCGACTTGTACGTGTTCAAGTTTTCCTTAAAGTTGCGTAATTGAGGTAAGTGATTATACGTCTTTAGGTTTATTGCGTTCTTGACTCTTTGGTTAGGATTCCTATATTTCTTGGAAAGTACCGTCTTTGAAACGTTTAAGCTAATCTATTGGTTAGCATTTGCTTTGCCTCCTTCGAATATACGTTTTTCAAATAGATCATACATTGTTGGCCTTCGTGAAATTAAATTGTTTGCTTTAATTTCACACCATTGTTCGTTATACTACTTGCATTTGCTATTGTATGATTCGTTATCACCTTGTCTCTTAAGTTATATTTGTTATTCGTTACCCTTTCGTCCTATGCATGATCATATAAGTTAAACAACCCGTAATGACGGGGTATATTGATTTGGCCTATTAAGGCATTACACTACTGATGATTAGTAGTGGGGTATTTCGGATACACTACTTAGTTTTGGGGCTCTTTGTGAGCCATTTATGCTCTTTGTGGGCTTTAGTGCTCTCTGTGGGCTTTTCGTACCCTTTGTGGGTTTTAGTGTTTATTGAGGTCGTTGGACCGCTTATATGATCATGCTATATACTATATATGTGATTTGATTATTCGTTTAGTATTTCGTATTGATATTTGTTAAAATTTCGTATTTGAGTTTATTCGATTCTTTTGTCATATTATATTCTTGGAAATCATTCGTAACCGTTTATTATTTTGCGGTCACCTCTTCTTAGTACCCGAAGAGGTCCGTATAAGAACTTGCTGAGCATTGTTCGCTCATTCCTTTCCTTTTCTTCTCTACCTTTCAGGTTAGACGGTTGGACGAAGACTAGGGTGAGCTAGTTGGAAGTTTGAAGATTATTAGTTGTGGTTAAAGATGTTTTGTATTTAAATCATTTTGTCATTTGAGTTGTAACTCTAGAATAATAAGATTGAATCATTGTATTGTTTAAGAAATATTTATGTAATAAAACATTGAGGTTATTATTTGAATTTAGTTTGTGTTAGATTAAGAAATGCGTTCAAAAAAAATTTGGGATCCTGGAATAGGACCGGATTTTTGGGGCGTTACAAAAGGTTTCATAACAAATTACCAAGTTTTACTAACTTTGGTTCAAATTTTACAATTGCCTCTCAGCCATTTTCCGGTCGATATTTAAAGACCTTTCGTTTATCATTTTGGGTCATTTCAGACTCCATTGCATAGTACTAAACTTGTACTAAAAGTATAGTTACAGAGGGACTAAATCCATACTTGTTTAACTAGGTTAAAAAGCTTGCAAAGTCGGCCTCAGAAAACTGTCCTGGGCACGAGTCGTGCTAATGGGCACGAGTCGTGCCCAACTCCTGCACGACTGGCTTAGTTATCACGAGTAGTGAACACGAGTGAAATATAGAGGTTCATGACTCGTGCTTCAGGGCACTAGTCGTGCCTGGCCTAAACTATCGCACGACGAGGGCAACCTCTGTCGCGTGACTCAAGAAGTCACCACTGGTGATTCTCAACATCAGTTGCTTCTTACACAAAAGCTGCCCTTAATTTCTTGAAGACAACCTTCAGGAGAAAGTAGCTTGACCTTGGTCTCAGTAAGTAGTGGCAGCTGCCCTACATAGATCATCAACTTAGATAGCAACCAAGTGTCAGCAATTAATTCATTCAAATGACACCAACCTAGTCATTTGGCACCAAATTCTCAACATCTAAATGCAATATACCAAATCTCATCTAGCATATGCGTTTCAACAAATATGCAATTATAGCTTGATAAAATAATCTGACCGAAAATCTCTTCTCTAATATAGCACATACTTCACCCATATAACTATGTTACACTATCTTTCTAATTAAACCAAACCATGTTTTTTCCAATCCCTTCATTCTAGTCATTTCCAACTCATATATTCATCAATTTAAAAGCCAAATAACTTGGATAAAATTATCAAAAACACATCATATCATCAAAATATCATCTTTATATATATTATGAACAGTTATAGAACGGAATCATAATAATTTACCAAAATGGGCCGAAATAAAAAGAATATTTTATCGGCTCTAAATGTTCTACTCGACTCCATGATCGCTTTGACGCAGTCGAATAAAAAAACGAATTAATATTGAATTTATGGAGAATTTTTGAATAATATCAAATCATAAAATAAGAAAGAACACACGAAGCGGAGGATTGAATGAACGCTCGCCGAAAAAAAATAATATAGGAGTCGCCACGCCGTTTTTAAGGAAACATTGAAAACCTTTTGAAAGAGAAAATGGGTCCGGGGGTCAGGTTACGTGTTGGGAAGAACCGAGAGTTCACCCAACACGCCTCGTCCGTAGACGAGTCTTTCAATGTTCAACATCCAAAATATTCAAAAGTGTGTGCAAATGTGTGAGACAAAATATGTGATAAATGCATATTAATGCTTTGTTTATTGATAAACTGCGAGGGATACAACTTGTGAGCCACTTATTTTGGGGGCCACGTCCCGATTACAACGAGGTAAACGGATTACAAATGCAAAAGGGACCTGCTGCAGTTGCCTAAGTATGTCGCCCGACACAGGACCAATGAGGGTCAGTTGTGTCGCGGGACATACTATGCCATATGCAGAGGTTTACAACTAGGTTACAGAAATCAAGAATAGCAACAACAAGGTTTGGACTAATTACAGAAACCAAGAATAGCAACAACAAGGTTAACAGAGATGGAATTAATGGCAAACAACTAGGTTAATTAATGGCAACAGCGAGGTTAATCCAAGATGGAATTAACGACAACAACGAGATTGCAGATTGGAAATTATAATTGCAACGAGACAATATTATCACCTAGATATGGATAAACACGTGAGAGAGAATGAATATGACGGATTCATCCTCTATTTGGTGTTTAGACAAACTAATATCAAACAAAGCTCAAGCTCACGAATCATAGCATAATACTGGGAAACAAATTGAAATTATATACATGCTCATCTACTCAGGTTCTAGCCTGATGAACAATACCAAATACGGCAAAACCCATGAATCAACGAGGAGAGAGAGAAATAGAATTTGCATCAACGAGGAGAGCAATTTAGAGATCACAGGGGGAGGAAATCAACACTCAGATGAGTGTGAATATGGATGATTCACACTCATCTTAGTGTCTAAACCACAAATAACATGAACTGAAACACTTGTGTAAATAAAGCACCAGAATCAACATGATTATCACCAGTAAACACCAAGGCAGAGCAACCCAATCACAGATTAACAGATTATAATGACGAACATGGGAATGACGTGGAATGAACCAGCAGAAGAGAGTGAAGAGTAAGATTTAGAGATTACCCTTGGAGTATCCATGATCCTTATACCAAGTTAGGTATAAGGAGCTTCAATTCGGCTTCAATTAGAGACACCGGCAACGGACGAAGGACACGGCGGCGATGAACGGATTTTGGATCCGGAAACAGGGGATATGGCGTAGACGATTTTAGGTAGAATGGGAATGAGAGAAACGATTGTTTTGGGGTAGCCGGAGAGGACGGTGATGGGCAATTGTGGGGGAGCAAGGTTGTCGCCGGATTTGATATTAGGGAGCGAAACCAGGGGAAGGAGAGGAAGACGATTATGGAAGTAATGGGATGAGGTCTCTGTCGTGGGTCGAGGGAGAGAGAGAACGGTGAGGAAGAAGCGATTAGGGAGCTAGGTCGCCGGCGAACTGGTTTTGGGGGAGAGTTCAAACGAGGAACGATTAGAGAGAGAATGGTGAGATTGTGTTTAGTGAGAGAAAGTAGAGAGTAGAGAGTAGAGAGAGAGAATACAGTGAAGGCCCCTTGCGTCTTGTGAGAGAGAGAGAGAATACCGTGAGAGGCCTCCTCCTTTTGACAAATGATAAAATCCTTTACTCCCTCCGTCCCAAGAAAAGTGTCACCATTTTAGGCTCGGCACGCGAATTAAGGAAAAAAGTGGGAAGAAAAAATGTTGTGAGTGTAATTTGAAAAGAGGAGAGAGAATTAGTGGAGGAAATAGTAAATTTAAAAAGTTTTGTGAGTGTAATAGTGTTTTAGGAGAGAGAATGAGTGGAGGGAATAGTTAGTGGGATAATAGAATATTAATAAAACATTTCCATTTTAGGAAATGTGACGCTTCAAACGGGACGCCATTTTGGGTAAAAATTGACGGATTTCCTGGGACGGAGGGAGTATTTAATATTGATTTGAAAATGTTTATTATGTCGCACGACCAACCAAGGATAACTGCCCCTTCTAGAAACGTGCCAGGTGGCGAAATCTGGACCCTTCTTGAGTAATTCCTTAAAGGTCCAAACTGAATAATTCTTTCTAGGTCCTTCCTTAGCGAGAAACTTATAAAAAGTTTCCGAAAGTCTCGAAATGAACCGGAAATTTACCAAAACGCTCCCAAGCGCACTTTTATTGAGTAAAAGGCACTTTTATTGGGTCACGAGTTGGATTGGGGTACTCACAAGGATAGAAATTTTCTTTCTCTCATTCTCTCTGGAAGTTGCCCGAATAGCTTAGGATATATATTAATCAATTTTACTCATTAGGCCCTCCAAGAATTGAGTTATTATAATTAACCCCCTCGAGCTTATATTTACACATAAGCTCCTCAACCTTTTTATAAAGCTTTTATTTCAAAATTCAAATATTATCACTTTTCCACAATAATTCTCATTTATTCAATTAGACATTATATTATTAAAATTAATTTAATAACATCTAAATTATCAAATTATCCCCCATTCACCTTTTCATAAAAGGCTTAATATAAGGGGTAATACCCCCACCCCGACGTGCTCAACACGTGGCCAAAATAGTATCTAGGTTTAGGGTCGTGACACTCACTCCCCCTTAAATAAAATTTGTCCCGAATTTTAAACATACTTACCTGAGTGCTCAGATAATCACATATGCTACTCAAGCATTTCAGATTCTCAAAACCCAAGTGGCTTTCTCAATGATATGATTATTCCACATAATTCAACTCAACCTGTATATCCTCGGTTGAAGAATTCAATATCGGGATAGGATCATAAAGATACTTCCTCCCCTACCATACGTCATATGGTGCCAATTCAATACTGAACTGATCACTGTTAATATACGCAAATTCAACTAAGGTTGAATAAACCTCTCACACTGAAGGAAAATCCATCACATACGCATACAACATATCCTCAAAATTTGGATAGTGCTCTCTGTCTGCCCATCTATCTGAGAATGAAGCGCAGAACTGAAACTCAACTCGTAGCCCAAAGCCTTATACTAAGTCTTCCTTTTTGAGGAACCAGGTACTATAACTCTTCTGGTTAGTAAAAATCTCAATTTTAACTTCTTATAGATAATGTTCCACTTAGGTAACGCAAATAATCGCAATCAATTCCTGTAAGTACCCAAATCCGGATCGTCCAAATCCGTCTAGAAAATTAACCGAAATCCGTTAACTGGCCCGCTCCAGGTTAACCGGAACTCGTTAAACTCCCCGTTGCCGTGCCAACGAGACGTCCCGGGACTGCCCCGTGCATCCCGACGTCGAACCGTACTTAACAGGTGTCATCACACGTAAAAGTACGTCTTTCCCGAAAAACGCACTTTTCGGCACTTTCTGGGGCATTTCGGACATTTTCCTGATCGTTATTTTAAAAACGGACAAAACCGGGACCGGGAACGAACTCCCACATGGCCGGGTGACTCATAGGGCACGTGGCGGCCATGCCACCTCCCTCTAGTCACTCTTCAATCACAAATCAAGGCCAAAAGACCAAAATACCCCTGATTTGCAAGCCAAGTCAGTAGGACTCCTGTGCACATTTTCTGAAATTGCCAAAGCAAGTCCTTCAAATTCTCAAAATACCACAAAACCCCTGGATTCGTGCCAAGTCCGTCAGGACTCCTACCGCATTTTTCACCTATAAATAGAAATGGTCAAGCCAAAGCCAAAGGAGGAACTTTTTACACCCCAAAATTCACCACACCTCACGGCCCAACTGATTTTCACCCCTTCCGAGCTCCCGTTTTGTCTCGATTCGCGTGAAACCTTCGTATTTCGATCAAATACGCCCCTTACCACTTCGAAACAACCTTTCGAACTACTTTCCGTGTCCCGTACACACCTTCCGAGCCAAAGGAGTCGACCCTAGCCATAGGTATAACTCCCTCTCTCTAAATCTCTCGTTTCGTCTCGGTTTACGCGCCAGTCGCTACAACCGTTTCGAACAACGTTATCAAAATGTAGACGCCTCCGTCTAACGGGGTCCGATACGTTTTAGCCCCTCGATCCTCTTCTCTTTCCGTAAGAGAAGTAATCACGGGTTAAAACGGCGTTCCGACCCCGTTCCCTTTACTTTCTGTCATTTACAATTCCGAGTCGTTTGACTCGTCGATCGTCATTTACAATTCCGAGTCGTTTGACTCGTCGATCGTCATTTACAATTCCGAGTCGTTTGGCTCGTTGATCGTCATTTACAATTCCGAACCGATTGGCCTCGTTGATCGTCATTTACGATTCCGGATCGTTTGATTCCGTTGATACCGCACTTTAAATACTGTCATTTACAAAGTCCGACCCGTTTGGATCGTGATAGTATTTACTTTTCAAAGTCCGAGTCGCAACCCGATTCGTTGATCGCATATCATTTAATACGCATTTTTCCCGTAAAAATCGTTAACAATGTAATGCCCGGTTCAAAATCGGAGTTCGTCCTTCGAACTCTCTTTCAAAACGCGCGAAATGACGTTTGGCCTCCAAACGCTCATCTTTAAACTAAAAGCCGCCATTTGACACTTAAAATCATTTAATACGCATTTTTCCCGTAAAAATCGTTAACAATGACACGCCCGGTTCAAAAAATCGGAGTTCGACCTTCGAACTCCTTTTCAACTCAAAGTCGACGTTTGCCACGCAAACGCTCATTTCAAACTCAAAGTCGACGTTTGCCACGCAAACGCTCATTTCAAACTCAAAGTCGACGTTTGCCACGCAAACGCTCATTTCAAACTCAACGTCGACGTTTGCCACGCAAACGCTCTTTTCAAACTCAAAACCGACGTTTGTCATTCAAACGCTCGTCTTTTCAAACAAAGTCACCTAATCAACGTTTGACATTCAAACCAAGATTAAGCTTGTCATTCAAGCCCCCATTTCAAAAGACACACACACACACACACGTTTTCGAGAAAGGTAGAAAGACTCGTCATGCGAGGCGTTTCGGGCGATCTCGTAATACTCTACCCGAAACGTAACGTGACCTCCGAACCTAACAATCTCTGGTACTAAAAAGCTTTTTACTCGTTTTTGCTGCCAATAAAAATGATCCCCGTTTTCAAAGTCTTTTCCTAAGTTTTTGCTACCAATAAAAACGACACCATTTTCTAAAAGCCGTTTCTCAAAGTTTGGGCTCAAAATACAAAAACCGCGTGGCGACTCCTCATTTTTTTCCTTCCCATGAAGCGAGGTCTCAGACACCAACCCCCCGCGAAAGACAACCGTGTTTCGCGTCCGCGCGAAATCCCGGGTAATTTCAGTTGGCGACTCCGCTGGGGACAAAGATACTTTTTTCAAAACTACCGTTGTTTTCAAAAAAGCCTTCCGTGGGTCAAACTTTTGTTTACCCTTCCTCGTTTTCGTGTGTGTGAGTTCCTTTAAAACTCGAACGGTTTTTGTTTCGAAAGGCATTACATTGTCAACTTTTCAAAATCTTACCATGTTTGTGCATCCCCATTCATGTTTGATTTTCATGCTGTCTTTTGAACTGTGCATCATGAATTCTTTAAAGACACATTCTGAAAAAAAATCTCTGTTTTACTCAGAAAAAGAATTTTAGTGACCGCTAGAGCCGTCAATACGGGAATACGGGACGGGACGGGACGAAATTACGTTGTCCCACGACGGGAGCGGGACGAAACGGGACAGGACAAAACGGGACGGGACTAAAATACTCCGTCCCATCCCGTCCCATTTGCGGGACGTGGGATCCCGCGGGACCCATGCGGGACCCGTTGACTAGGAGTTTGACTAAAATGGCACACAGTAGAAGCGATAAACATGGTACAGTTGGATGAAATCATACCTCTTCGAGTTAGATATGTTCTTATTTGCCTTTGGATCCGCCTTGCAGCAGGAGCCAAAACTTCAGTTCTTCGAGCATCTAACTCAGCCATTTTCCCTGCTCTAAGAAAAACCTTGCTTTTCCCTATCTGAAGTATAAAATAGTAAGGTGCATTATTGCACTTGCTTTTGAGTTTTATAAGTCAGTCAGAGATATGATATTAGTATATGCTATACCATGCAGTAGTTCCAGCTTCCATACCTGATAACCCTTTAGCCCCATTCTCACAGAATTGCTATACAAGCTGATTTCTCATCGCATCCGCAAAATGAATGGGAAAATAAGAACCATGTAACTAAATCTACTAGAAAAATTACTCTATATTATGTCTTTTGAATCCACGAGAAAAATCTGTTTGCATGGTATATACCCATCTAAAACATCGGGAGCCAACATCCCAAATCGTTCTAGGAACTCATCAAATGATCTTTTGTTGGATATCCAAGACAAACTTATCCTAATAGCCTCTAGTACACCCCGCCGCAATAAGCACCGAGCTACGTTAAAGAAAGAAAATTGTGGATAGCAATAACAGGTTCGCTGGTCAAGCGAAAGAACATAACTTACCCCACATCTTAACCGATTTAAGACATTGTCGTTTTCAAATATTCCGTGCTTCAAAATCGTATTGGGCTTTACACATCTAATGTAATGTGGCTCCGTTGGGCTTAATAAAGCGTTTGTTTGCTTTATATGTCCGGTACATCTTCCGGGCAAAAAAGAGAGCACTTCATCAGCACTTGGTGGGCAAGAACTTCTGCCAATCCTAAAAGGAGGCCTTTCCAACATCCAATTCCTCTCTTTTCTCGATTTAGCGAGGGGACACCAAGTTCCAACCGATTGACACAAGTCAATTATCATACACGTAAAAAGAAACGAAGCTTAGAAACAGGAGAAGAAGGAACGGCGGGGGATCGAGATCGAGATTCAAGAATGGAGATTTGAGATTAGAATAGGTACACATTTGAGCTACGGGACGGTTCTGAATCGTGGCTGAGATCGACGAGATTCGGAGGAAGAGGAGAAGGAACGGCGCCAACCGTGATCGAGATCGACGAGATTCGACGAAGAGGAGAAGGAACGGCGGGGACGCCGGGGAGAGGTGAGAAACAGAGAAAGTGCTCGCCAAATCCAAGTCGCCGTCGCCGAATCGTCAATCACCAATCATCTGTATAGAGCCGTGGCTGCGAAAGAGAAAGAGAAGAATGGATTAATTTTTTTAGGGTTAGGGTTGTAAACATATGACATATTGTCTCGTTTTTTTTTTTTGAGTTTTTTATTGGTTTTTTTTTTTTTTTTTTTTTTAGAAACGGGAACGGGACGTCCCGTCCCATCCCGTCCCATATCCCGTTTGTCCCGCGTCCCAAACGGGACGTCCCGAATAGTCCCGTTTTCAAACGGGATGAAAAAATGCCGTCCCATCCCGTCCCATTTGTATGTCGGGACGGGACGTCCCAACGGGACCGTCCCAACTTGACGGCTCTAGTGACCGCACACTACGAGCACTTGCTGCCTCGGAACACCGCACTTCACGTGCACTTGCTGCCTCGGTACACACACTACAACCCCTAACCCGGGATGGCCTTATCAGTTGCACCCCGATTGGTCTGCCAGACACCTTTCGGGGGCGCACGGGGTCGTCCCAAACATCCCATCCTAGCCCGTGTAAGCCATGCACTCTTTGTGTCACACTTTGTCCAAGACCCCGGTTGGTTTTTGGCTTAGCTCGTGTCATAAAGCCCAAGTGTATGTTTTTTACGCCGAGCCCCGCCCCGAGTCAAGCTCGAGAGTTTGAGACCAAAGGTCATTCCCGACCCGAAGTCTTGAGCTTTTCAGCCTTGACTTTGACGCGGAGCTCTGCCGAAAAATATACCCGAAGGTTCAATGTGACGCCGTGTCACCAAACCTCGCCGTATGTATCGTGCCAGCCACAACTTGGCCAACGCTAAAAAGCTAAGGTCTCTCGCACAAGCGAGTCAGGAGAGGTCATGCCCAAATTTTGGCACGATCCCCGCCTTAACTTAAGGACGTTGACTTCGACTGTGGCCCGTACGTCACATACGTTGAAAGTTTGCGTGATCAGCTAGCCTTAAGTTTATTTTTTCCTTTGTCGGTAGAACTCGCTTGCCTTATCAGACCTCGCTCGGGATAGTCCATCCTGAGAAAGATGATCTACAATGGAAACGAGGGGCTTATAAGCGTAGTGACGAGATCCATTGATTAGAGCTCTAGGATTAGTTGCGAAAAAGAAGACCCGCTCTTTTCCAACCGATTAGGACTCTGAGAAAATGCGCTTTAAGTAAACATTAATCGGTAACTGCACATTGCACAAGCCCGAAAACCTTGAGCCAAATACCCTTTTCCGAAGCCTAAACCCTTCCTTTCGTTCCCTATAGCGAGCAGAAAGTGGTTCAGATTTCCGGGTCAGCGCCTTGCCAGAATCACAAGAATCTGCGGCGTCAGACGGTTCTTCGGTTCTGCCTCGGTTCCCTCGGCGAGAAGTTCCGACATGTCTAGTTCACCGAGAAATCGTGACGGGGAAGGACCCCCGCCACCGGCAACGGATATGACATTGGAAGAAGCCATCCGGGCTTGTGAGGTTCACAAGAGGCAGAAAGAAGATCAACAGAATTTCGTGGTACAACTTCTGAATGAGCGAGGTATAGCAGCCTATCCCCGCCGACATTACTTTTGTCCCGGTCGAGGATGACGATTCCCGAAACCAGTTCACCAAACCTTTAACCAGGTTCCTCCCGCCAACATACGGGATGCCTTCGAATCAAGGAAACAAACTGACCTAGGCTCCATGTTGCCACCTCTCGTGGCAACCTCCATTTGTCATTTTTGGCCACCCAGTGCTACTCCTATCACTCAATACCACCCGCCGCACCGCCGGACCATCTCAAGATACCAATATTCCTCAATACCCTCCCGGGTTCGTCCCGTTGCCTATACACGAATCTCAAACACCGGGACAAACCCCGATATAGTTCGTAAAAGGCCCCCGTATATTCTCATATATCAAGCCTTCCACCTCCAATCACTACCGCTCACGTGGTAGCACCCTACGCCGAGCCTCAAAGTCCACCACTGGACCCAACCTTAGCTGGATGGTCGAAAGCGGATGAAAGACACGAAAGCCACCATGAGCAGCTCAAAGTGTGAAACGCTCAAATCCACAGATCCGGAATGGTCACGCCTCTCCCCGCCAAGTTCGTAATGCCTGAGATGGACCAATTCGACGGAACCGAATGTCCTCAAACCCACGTCGATACCTAAGTTCTTGGCATGAGAGCAAAGGAGCAACCCTCCAAAGCAAATGGCCGACCACTTCCAAAGATACGCTCAAAAGTTCAGCCGTTACGATGGTTTCGAGGTCAAGCTCGCGGATCGCCACACCTCGGGATCGATTAGTAACATCTTCCCGGAATGGTACAGATCCAACTTAGAGTGGGAAACAAGTCGCGAGGACTTAATCACCACCGAGCGTAAAGCGGATGAAAGTGTTGGGGAATTCTACAAGAGGTGGAGCCGGAAACTCTCCGAGATCATGGAGCCACTCTCCAAAGATGAACAGATGCGGATCTTCAAGTCCCGCTTTAAGACCGTCCATCGAACTCTCATTAGTCACCATTTCTTCCTGCATCTCCGGCCATGGTCAACGCCGGCTCACAGGTTCGAGAAGGATCTCAAGGAAAAGTTGGCTACCGCACAGCCATACGTATACCGCTCGGGTTGCATTCAATCCCGCACCGGCCCCGGCAAAGGGAAAGATACGTCATCAACTACATCCATCGGGGACAACAGTCGGGTAACAGAAACCCGATCCCCACAAAGCAACAATTCTACTCGAAAGCGACTGGCATTGTACACTTTGACAAGTTAGACATGCCATCGAGCAAGATGCCGGGAAGGGTTAATCAAGGAGGGTCTCCTTAAACCCGTTGCCAATTACAAACCCAAGAATCCCGTAGCCAATGCGGACAAGAGCAAATACGCACCTTCCATCGGTATCACGGCCATACCATCGACAACCTGTTTGGGATTACGATACGAAATCCGTAACTTGATAGAAGAAGGCAAGTTGGAGCGCCCCGTGGCCCAATACAGGTTGGAAACCCTTTTCCGAACAATAACAGAGTGAATTCCATTGAGTGGGTGCCCAAGAAGATTGCCACGGGAATCCGGTTTCTCCGCCTCTTTCAGGTGGATCCTCCTCTAATGTCCACATCGGCCTACGATGTTTGCGGCTACTCCTTTGCACAGGTACGAGTCCCGAGAAACGGTCAAGAGCAATCCTCCGAGAAAACAAAAGAAGAAATCCTCTCAACAAAGAATCGAGAGAAAGATACGAAGCTGGGGACACCAAACAGAGGTACACTCTGAGAACCTTCCGGAGGTTCGACTACTACGTCTTGTACTCCGGCCCAGTCCTCCCTTGCCTCCGGGCCATGCGGCTTTAGAGCAAACAGGGTGGGAAAGCCAAAAGTCCCGCCGAAAAACTGTAATCGGACCCCAGACACCGAAATACCTCAAATCTTGGTAATCTTCTTGCCCGATCGAAGCCTAACCCTCCGCGGGATCAACCAAGATTCAATTTTTCCAGCCTTCCGAGCTCGGACCGGTAAAGGAAGATCAAAGTCGGCTTGGCACTCGCACTCAATCAACGTGCAACCAAGGGCGACAACCGCCACAAGGCCTCAACATAATCCCGAGGCTCCAAGAAAGGCTTTACCTCGCAAAGAGGAAGACAGAAACGGATGGCTTCGATGACTCTCCTTCTCCTGATAGAGACCAGATCTACGATTCCCGGTACGACAAGATGATCACGTTCTGTGACGAAGACTTACCGAGAGATGCCTCGGGGCACAACGAAGCTCTGTACATCACTCTCAAGCTCAACACCATAACACTCCCCGGAGTATTGGTAGACAACGGGTCAGCCGTTAATGTTCTCCCTCTCAGCATGATGCGAGCCCTCCGCATCAACGAAAGCCATTTGATCCCGTCTACTCGGACTATCAAGGCCTACGACAGCTCGTCTCGTCCCATCACGGGACGATAACTCGAACTCGGTTCGAAACCCAAATGGTGCCAACGAAATTCCATGTTATGGACATTCCATCCGAGTTCACAGCTCTGTTAGGACGCCCTTGGCTACATCACATGAAAGCCATAGCTTCCACTCTCCATCAGTGTGTTAAGTTCATTAACCGGCAGGGAGATCTCGAAGTCATCCGAGGGGATAGTTTCCTCATAGGAAACGAAGCCGAGTCAATAGCCAAGCGTGTCCGCACTCAGGCACCGGGGTTACCTCCTTCGAATCAACCAAGGGACTATCGGGGCAAATCTCATCGAATCCTCGTAGTCGGAGATGCTAACTATGTAAACGTACTCGAACAATGTGCACTTCGGGCAAGCCCGATACATCAAGTTCAACTATCGTTTCCAACATTTGAGGCGATTGGAAGGAAACGCCGAATATCGCCATGATGCGGGCACATAAACCCCAGCCTCCAATCGGAGATTCGTCAAGATTCTTCAAACCAACTCTCTGCCCCGCTGTGCGAAGAGATCTTTGTGATAAACGACGGCAAGCACCGCCATTCTCGTGATGAATGCATGGAAGTCGTATGGGATGTCCTCCACGAGGAACTACCCGCTGCACCCCTCTTCTCCAACGAAGAGCATGATGTTTTCCTAGCTGCTCCAGCAACGCATCCGGACGCAATACGTCCCTACGTTTGGATTGAACCGTCAGATGACGATGAATCAGGACTCTCCGGAGTCGAGGACGCGGCACCCGCGGGCGGACCTCCGCATTCACATGCTCAGTTTTGAGGACGGAACTCCTTCCGATCAGGTCACCTACGACCAAGGCTCCAATACCATGGAGATTGTCAAGCTCAACGTCCAGTACAAGCGGCTATCCGACAATTGGAAGCAACTGGTTCACACGACAAAGAATCCCTCTGACAGAGTGGCTGACGACGACTTCGTCAACATCATCTATTCCAGATATCCCGATGTTACCAAGGATCCGATCCTTATCGTCAGATTCTGCAATACCAAAGTCACCCTCGATGACTGCCTGCTCATGGTAAACGAGGCCCTGGCCAAGCGAGCTCAGAGCTCATCACTACTTCCGAGTACCAGCCCCAGTGGCAACCGGCCCGTGCCGTCAGTCAAGCTTATACCCTCAAGTGCCGCCAAGGCCAAGGGCAACAGCGAAGGAGACCAAGCTCCTCACCCTGCTACGAGTCAGATCAATCTCGGGAGCGCTTCCGGCAGCCACCCCGAAAACATCTGTGAAAGTCTTCCCCGCAAGGCAGAGTCAGCTTCCGGCATAGGAAATGACCACCTCAGCATCAACATGCTCCAGTTCGATTCTGCTCCCAGCCGTCACGGCCCCCGGATTCGACATCCCGCGCCGATCGCTAGCTCTGATAGACTTGGCGATCGAGCGAGATCACGAGACTATCAACATTGCAGAATTCAATACCCCCGTGGGGTCAATCAAGCAGATATGGGCAAATTTCTTGGTAATCGAGATCAAGGAAGGCCGCATGGAATGTCCCAGTCCGACTTCCTTCGTCAACGTAATCCAAGTGTTCCCGCCATTCGGCAATTTGAATGTAATCACAGTTCTGGACACTAGTCAGATGATGCGCACCTACGGAGACTGCTTAGCTCTCGCAAGGAAAGCCCTCATGGAACTAGCCGCTCAAGAAAGCCGTCTTTGGGACGAAGACCAAGCTCGAAATACCTACAGGGACCAAGCCCTTAAAGTGTCACAGCAGCTTCAGACAGAAAGCTAGAGGCCACTCTAGACCAGTTCGACCTCAAGGGTTTTGCTCACGACAACTTCCCTGACTACCGTCTGTTCTCATCCAACCCCCTCTGCCAGGCAAAGGTGGTCAACGGTCCCGATGACCTAGGAGATGGAACGACACAGCATAACGAATCCCAGCGCTTACCTTCCCGGGGAAAGCAAGTTCTCTGTGAAAGCAACGACGAAGATGATGAAACCATTCTCTTCCAAGCCGGGCATGAAGTCAACAAAACCGGACTCCCAAGGGTCCTGGGAGGATGGGAACGAATCATTTCCGCACTCAAATTGAAAGGCCAACTCAGGGAGGAAGGTCTATTTAAAAACAAGAGGAAGATGGAAATTCGTCTCGAGCAACTACTCAGGGAAATTCCACAGACCGAGGCATTCGTTTACAGAAACGATCAACTGGGACAGCAACCAGTTACATGGGCAGATGTTCGGGAAGCCGTGTACTCGCCTTCTGACATACCCACCACTCAGATAAAGCAGAGGAGAAAACTCTCCCGACGGAGGTTTACCTAGATCGCCGCACGCAGTTCAAAGAAGCACCGGCTATTCTCACATGGGAAGAAACGCAGGCATTAACTCTCGACGCGAGGCTCCGCCGCAAGAAGGTTGATTCCGGGCCCGTGAGCGGAGGAAAACTAGCAAACCACGAGTATCGCTGCACCCAACTCCGTAATGCCCCGAGTATGCTCAAGAAGAAGGAAAGGAACGCGATATACCGTGAAGCGATCAAGGAGACCGTTCGCTTGAGCCGAGAACTCTCCAACCTCCCTCGGAGGGTTAGCAACGCACAGGTTCAGCTTCCAGGCAACCACTGTTACAAGATCGACGTTTCGAACAAACTGTGGCAGTCCGTAAACTACCTCCCCGCAGAGGCACCTAAGCCAGTATCCTGGGACAGAATCCGTCAAGCTGCCGAAGCTCCCGGGAATTCATCCACAATCAATGAGTTGAGGGAAGACATATGGCCCTATGCTACGAGGAATCCTCCTCTAACTATGGCTCAACTCAGAGTGGCCTATTCAGAAGGGACTAAACCTGATGTCAGCGTCCTAACCCGATCGGGTCAAATCCATGCATTACCATCTAAGGCCACCAAAAAGCCGACGGAGCAGGTACAATCCAGGCCGGCCCGAAGACGCAAATTCCTTGAAAGAGGACCCGATCCTCACTCAGCTCAAGCAGACTCAGGCGAACATTTCCCTTTGGTCTCTGCTCACCTCTTCATATCCTCACAAGCTCAAGCTAGAGGAAAGCCTGGCCCGTACCATGGTCCCCGTGGACGCAACCCCAGAGGAAGTCATTCAGATGATCGGCAACATCCACTATGGCAACATAATCACCTTCAAAGATTTGGACCTTCCAAAATTTGGGGCTGATCACAATGAGCCACTCTACATCACAGTCCAGCTGGACAAGCGTCGCCTTCCCCTCGTGTTGGTAGACGGAGGTTTCGGAATGAATGTCTTGCCCGCCAAGATGATGGACCTGCTTGACATCAAGCCCACAGATCTAAAGCCTTCAGTCCACACTGTCAAGGCCTATGACTCTACTTCCCGTACAGTTCTCGAGGTTGCGTCTCTTAATATCTGGTTCGGCAAGCGGATGATTGATGTGGTGGATTTTATATATATTATTTCCCTAATTTTCTAGATAGTTTATCATTATTTTGATGTAATTTAGACTAGTTTTGATGTAATTTTGAGTAAATTATGAATTGGTGAGTTTGTGAGAAATCATTGTAATTGTGAGACATTTTGAGTGATTTTGTATTGTCCCTGCAAAAGTTTATTAATGTGGAGGATAAAGTGCTATTATCAGAAGTGCAGGGACCAAATTGCAAGAAGCTGAAAGCCGATGACCAAAGTGGAAACAAAGAAATTGGGAAGCATGATGGCACGTGTGGGTGATGAGTGGTTGTGAATTTAATTAAGTGGAAAATTGGAATGAAAGGAGTATGTGTTTTCTTTTTGGAAACTGAATATGATATTGATTCAGTTAGTCAACCAAACCAAGGGAAACAAAGCTTTGAGAGGAAATCAAATATTCTGTGGACCAAGAGCATTGACTGGACATCACGTGGGCTGAGTTGACCAAAGGCCGTTGACCGCGTTTGACCAAGGCGTGTGCTGGCGTTGGATTTGAGAAGTATTTATTATTATTATTGTTATTATTATTATTATTATTATTATTATTATTTTCTTTTCCTTTTTCTTTTTAGTTTCCTTTTAGGTTTTTAGTATTGTTATTTGGGAACAAGTATAAATACTTGTTTCAACTTCATAATTAGGGTTAGACTTTTTATTATCATTATTTCTTAGAGTTTTCAGCAATTTTATGGAGAATTAAACCTTTTGCTTCGGATTTGAATCCTGAACCGTTTGTTTAATTCAATTGAGGTATCAATTTCTTTATTTCTGAATCCCTATTCATAGTTTTACTTGTTTTAATTGATTATTTGCTAGTTTAATCTTAAGTCTGTGTCAGATTAGGGTTTTTCACAAGTAGCATCTTTGAGATTTATGCACGTGTCGTGGTAAATTAAAAAGGGGGTAAAACTAGGTTTTGATCTATTTGCAAAAGAATAGTGAAATTTTTGATCTTAATTTCTTAGAGCTTTATCAATCAATATTGTGAATCTAGACTGTGTCAGTTAGGTTTAGGTATTGATTAGGGGAATAGGTGAGTGTGTCACTGCTTATAACCATTAATAAGAAAGAAATAGGAGTTGAAATATATTCCGGATCAAGTGAATAGGGAGGAAGGGGAAGAAATTGTGCCAATGATATTGAATTGATAAACGGGGACGGAGACAAATCTGAAGTGTTTCCCGTTAATTGTTTACCGCTTAGATTTTAATTTCTGTTTTAGGAATTTAATTAAAATCAAACAAACCCCCAATCTTGTTAAGTGACAATTGTGCAATCGAATAACCGTTCTTCAGTGGATCGACCCTGGACTTGTCCTAGCTGCAGTTTTTTTTTTTGTGGCCGAGTATAGTCTTGGAAATTAATTAATTTGTAGGCGTGCGACTTTAGACCTAACTGACACAGTCTAGATTCACAATATTGATTGATAAAGCTCTAAGAAATTAAGATCAAGAATTTCACTATTCTTTTGCAAATAGATCAAAACCTAGTTTTACCCCCTTTTTAATTTACCACGACACGTGCATAAATCTCAAAGATGCTACTTGTGAAAAACCCTAATCTGACACAGACTTAAGATTAAACTAGCAAATAATCAATTAAAACAAGTAAAACTATGAATAGGGATTCAGAAATAAAGAAATTGATACCTCAATTGAATTAAACAAACGGTTCAGGATTCAAATCCGAACCAAAAGGTTTAATTCTCCATAAAATTGCTGAAAACTCTAAGAAATAATGATAATAAAAAGTCTAACCCTAATTATGAAGTTGAAACAAGTATTTATACTTGTTCCCAAATAACAATACTAAAAACCTAAAAGGAAACTAAAAAGAAAAAGAAAAAGGAAAAGAAAATAATAATAATAATAATAATAACAATAATAATAATAAATACTTCTCAAATCCAACGCCAGCACACGCCTCGGTCAAACGCGGTCAACGACCTTTGGTCATCTCAGCCCACGTGATGTCCAGTCAATGCTCTTGGTCCACAAAATATTTGATTTCCTCTCAAAGCTTTGTTTCCCTTGGTTTGGTTGACTAACTGAATCAATATCATATTCAGTTTCCAAAAAGAAAACACATACTCCTTTCATTCCAATTTTCCACTTAATTAAATTCACAACCACTCATCACCCACACATGCCATCATGCTTCCCAATTTCTTTGTTTCCACTTTGGTCACCGGTTTTCAGCTTCTTGCAATTTGGTCCCTGCACTTCTGATAATAGCACTTTATCCTCCACATTAATAAACTTTTGCAGGGACAATACAAAATCACTCAAAATGTCTCACAATTACAATGATTTCTCACAAACTCACCAATTCATAATTTACTCAAAATTACATCAAAACTAGTCTAAATTACATCAAAATAATGATAAACTGTCTAGAAAATTAGGAAAATAATATATATAAAATCCACCACATCAAATTCCCCCACGCTTAGACCATTACTCGTCCCTGAGTAATATCCTAACCCCACTCCAAACACCGGTCTAATCAGCGTAGCATGGGAAGAAAATGATCCCTAATCTCCTCTAAACCTCCAACTCAAAAGTCAACAACTCAAATACTCAATCAACGTACTCGGAGAATGGAACTCCGCTCCTTATCACTCCAACAATAACAATGGTACCAACGGCCTTAGCTTGACCCCAACTCCAAATATGCAAAAACGGGACGTCCAAACTAAGGCCCACACATCAAAAAGCTAGGGGGAACTACAATGTCCTAAGCTTCCCCCACGCTATCCTCGCACTACTACTCCCTCAAAATAAAGTCAATGCCCAAGCAAAGACTTACCTCGTGAAATACACCAACACCCCTTATATCGTCAAGAAGAATTACGAGGATTTTTCTATCCTATCGCCTCTAAACCAAACCTCCTACGCCAAGAATAATCAATCCTACCCGACACTCCAATCATCCCTTATGTCTCCAATTCCGGTGATGTAAAGGATAGAAATTATTTCACGCACTCACCTTTTGCCTAGGCGCCCTTTCGGTTTTCACCTAGCCACTCATTTTTTTTCTTCTCTTTTTTTTTCATTCTTTTTCATTTTTTTCATTTTTTTCTTCAAAACACACCCTCTCCTTTTGCCTAAGTGCCCTATCGGGTTTTCACTTAGCCTCTCTTTTATTATTATTATTTTTTATTTATTTATTTATTTATTTTTTATATTACTTTACAACATAAATCAAGCTCCTCCCCCACGCTTCAATCTCACAATGTCCTCAGTGTGACGACGAATAAAATCATAATAAAAATCAAAAACATAAGGAGGGAGGAGGATATTACCATCAATTTACATGCTTTAGGAACCACCTCATACTTTTCTCTGTTCATCTCCGTCCCGAAATTGATATTTTCTTCTATATTTCCACTCTGTATCCATGGCGATTGAGCAACGTAGGCCTTTGTTCCACAAAGCTTAATACTTCCCGACAATTTAGACATCTCTCCTTGTTGACAAGGACCAGACCCCAGGCTTTTCATCTGAGTGCATACCGGACAGCAAATTTGATGGGGTCAAGAAGGTAAGTGATGATGTTGAATAGCCAAATGACACCACACCATTTCCAGCCACTCTTTTCGAGTCCAGCAAAAGGCCATGTAACTAGTGCAGAAAACATGGTTGCAAACAGTTGAGCTACAATGAAAGCTCAAACAAGAAGAAAACCAGCAACCCTCCTCCTATGCGACATTTTCAAGTTAATAACTTTCAATGCTGGGTCAAGGGAAGAGACATCCCATGAAAAGTTTCCGTCAATTATCTCGATTGCCATGTCAGCCGCGCCATTGGGAAGCTTCTCTATAACATCAGACTTACAATAATGCTTTTTCAAATTTCAAACTCCTTTTTGTATCCCCAAAACACTTCTTCCACAGTTTGTTTGTTTTTTTTTTTTTTTTTTTTTTCAAAATACAAAAAAAACCCAAATTCGAAAATTCTAGGGCTTCCTATTCCTTGCACCAAGGATGAAATTGAAGGTTGAGAATGAAGGGTCTAGGGCCGAAATTGAAGGAGTAGGAGGTGGGTAGGTTCAATTCAAGGTTTTAATGGCTGTAAAATTGGTGTGTTTAAGGGTAGAGAGAGGGAGGTTTAATGGGGGGGCCCGACTTTATTGGTGGTGGAGGAAAAAGTGGTCTGTTTATGGAGGAAGGAGGTGAAAGAAGAGGAAGAATATGAAGATTAAGGGGCGGGGGGGCGGCGGATTTGGTGTGGTGGGTTGATGTTAATGGAGGTAGAGAGAGAAAGTAGAGAAATAAGGAGGAAGAAGGGTTAATAGGGGAAGGAGAATTGATGGGAATTAGGAAACCCCCAGCCAGTCAGCGTCTCCCCCTTCTTTTTTTTTTTAGCCTGATTTGAGGCGTACGCCTTGAGAGTAATGAGGCGACCGCATGGTCATCCGTAAGTTGGCCCAATTTTCTTCAATGTTTGATGCAGACGCCTTGAATATAGTGGGGCGGGCGCCTCGTAGCTTGTCCTATTGCCCCAATCGTCTGCTCTTGAGGCGGGCGCATAGCCCTTCTTGGGGCGGCCACTAAACCTTTTTTTTTTTTTTTTTTTTTATATATTTTTTTAAAGGATAATCAGGCCCATGCGTTTTTTTGCTCCTCTCCCATGCTCTTTTCTGCACAACACCATCAAACAAAAATACCTTTAGTAGCATCAATTCTAAACAAAATAAAAATATAAAATAATCAAAATAACAACGAAATGAAAATCCCGGGTTGCCTCCCGGTAAGCCGCCCTTCTTTACCGTCTTTAGCTAGACCGAATGCCGGGTAAGCCCCCGACATAGCATACTCCAAATAAACTAAGTTATGGGACGGGAGGACCCACAAACACGAGACTCATCAATGTAAGGGGGATGAAAGTAATCTTTTTGAGTCACCTCTAAACGATGATTCGGTTCAATGACATGCCTCCCCGTTGGAGACCATTTAACCTTCCCCTTTTTCGACTTCACTTTCTTTTTCTCCCTTGGTGGCTCTCCTTTCTTATTTTTCTCCGACTTCACTTTTGGAGACTCAACATCATCATTTTCTACCTTTGCCCCATTCTGGATAATTGGCTCTCTCAAATCCATGGCACAAACCTTGCGCATATTCTTGGGAAGGGTCTTTTCATCAAACACATTAAAACTCACCACTTTCCCATCAAACTCCATGGTTAAAGAGCCTTTTGACACATCAAGCTTAGTTTCAGAAGTCGACATAAATGGCCTCCCCAAGAGAATGGGAGCCTCAGAATCCATCTCCATCTCAAGCACATAAAAATCTGTCGGGAAAATCAAGTCACCAACCCGGACTTCAACATCTCTCACTACCCCCTTTGGGTATGCGTTGGACTTATCCGCCAACTGTATGACCACTAGAGTATCCTCCAATTTACTCAATTTAAGGTCTTCAAATAATGCATATGGCATAACATTAATGGAAGCCCCCAAGTCAAGCATAGCTCTATAAAAATTACTTCCCCCAAACGAGATAGGAATTACAAACATACCAGGGTCACTACACTTCTTTGGCATATTTTTCTGGTAAACTGCAGATACATGCTCCAGAATTTTCACCTTTTTCTGACTCCGCTCCTTCTGATTCCTCTTCATAGTGCATAACTCCTTCAAGAACTTCGCATACCTCGGAACTGTTTGAAGAAGATCTAGAAACGGAATATTTACCTCGAGCCTCTTGAATGTGTCAAAGATAGCCTTGTCAGGCTCCGGTTTTCTATCCTCCCTAAATGCATACGGAAATGGGGGGACTGGCTCATATACAGGGAATACGGGTGCAGTACTCTTCTCCTTTTCAGGAGTCTTCGCCTCAGGTGTAACTCTCTCAACCACTAACTCGGGCTCCTCTTCGACAACTACCTCCTGTTCAGGCTCTATCGGAACCATCTGTCCATCAAATTTCTTCTTCCGCCTCACATATACTGCGCTAACATTCTGCTTCGGAGGTGGCACTGTCTTTGCTGCCTCTCTAGCCTCTATTTTTACCACAGCCTCTGCAATCTGACTCACTTGCCTCTCTAAATTGCTGATGCTCGATTTAGTCTCTGTTTGGGCTAGCTGGAAGTTTCCATTCATGGTAGACATGCTCTGCGCTAGTGACCAGGACCATGTCCTCTAGGCTGCCCATCCTGTCGGGCTGGCCGTCTGCTGCTCAACAGTGTGCTCTGTGCGATTATATTGATTTCCACGAAACCTGCGACCTGCTGAAACCCTCGCTGATTATTGAGCAGTGCTGAAACCTTGTTGTCCCTGTGGTGGACCATACCTACGGTTCGAATGAACATTATTTGCAGCGTTGTAATTGAACTGCGGAGGCTTCTGACCCTGTTGATTGAACCCTATTGCATTGACATCTACCACCTCATCCGTCTGAAGAGTAGGACAAGAATCAGTCGGGTGAGTCACCTTATTACATATACCGCAAGGATGGGGTTGTTGACCCAAAACCAATGTCTTCAACAGACTTTTAACATCTGCCAGCTCAGTCTTCAAATCACTCGTTGTATCACCCGATCCTGCAGCACTGACTTGTCTAACGCTAGACCTCTTTCCGTGCGTCCTTGTGCTCTTGGCCAATTCTTCTATCAACTGCTCTGCATCCCTGGTAGTTTTATTCAAAATACTACCTCCACAAGCAGAATCCACCCACCTTTTATCCTGCACAGTCAATCCCCCATAGAAATAAACAATAAGCTGCTCATCATCAAAACCATGATACGGACAGCTTCTGCAGAGCTTGTAGAACCGGTTGTGGTAGTCATATAGTGATTCATCGGACCGCTGCTCCATGTTGCTGATATCCCGCTTCATGACATTAATCTGATCAGGAGGGAAGAACTCATCAAGGAACACCTCCTTCAACTGCTGCCAAGATGTAATGCTGTTCGGTGGCAAGTGATAATACCACGTATTCGCGTTATCCTTAAGAGTAAAGGAAAACGCCCTCAGTAATAACTGCTCAAGGGGCAATGCAGCCGGTCTCATACTCTTGCATATCTGCACAAACTGGGCAATGTGTTGATTAGGATTCTCCCCTGGTATCCCATTAAAATGGGGCAACTGGTTCAACAACCCCGGCTTCAACTCAAAAGTGACCCCAGCCGGTAACTCGGGAAATAACACTGCTTGCGGTTGCTCATTCCAGTTCGGAGCAATCCTTTGCCTCAATGTCCGAGGTGGGGGGTTGTTATTGCCTCTTCCATTACCCCCATTGTTCACAACCTCCGGACCGTTATCACCCATGCCGTTATTATTATTCATCTCGTTCCGCTGCAAATTTCTCCTATACCTGAAATATCTTTCAATTTCTGGAACAAAAGGACTAACAAATTGATTAGCAGAACGGGTATGGACCATAAAAGGTTCCACACCACAAGACAACAAAAATAATAAAGCGCAATTAATAGAAAACAAGAAAAAGAAGAAGAAATAGATTAAGAAAAGAATAAGAGTGCAAACAAATAAAACCGTTCCCCGACAACGGCGCCAAAATTTGATAGGGCTAAAGTCGTACGCCTACAAATTAATTACCAAGACTATGCTCGGCTACAAAAACTGCAGCTAGGACAAGTCCAGGGTCGATCCACTGAAGAACGGTTATTCGGTTGCACAATTGTCACTTGACAAGATTGGGGGTTTGTTTGATTTTAATTAAATTCCTAAAACAGAAATTAAAATCTAAGCGGTAAACAATTAACGGGAAACACTTCAGATTTATCTCCGTCCCCGTTTATCAATTCAATATCATTGGCACAATTTCTTCCCCTTCCTCCCTATTCACTTGATCCGGAATATATTTCAACCCCTATTTCTTTCTTATTAATGGTTATAAGCAGTGACACACTCACCTATTCCCCTAATCAATACCTAAACCTAACTGACACAGTCTAGATTCACAATATTGATTGATAAAGCTCTAAGAAATTAAGATCAAGAATTTCACTATTCTTTTGCAAATAGATCAAAACCTAGTTTTACCCCCTTTTTAATTTACCACGACACGTGCATAAATCTCAAAGATGCTACTTGTGAAAAACCCTAAATTAATTAATTTCCAAGACTATACTCGGCCACAAAATAATGATAAACTGTCTAGAAAATTAGGGAAATAATATATATAAAATCCACCACATCAAATTCCCCCACGCTTAGACCATTACTCGTCCCTGAGTAATATCCTAACCCCACTCCAAACACCGGTCTAATCAGCGTAGCATGGGAAGAAAATGATCCCTAATCTCCTCTAAACCTCCAACTCAAAAGTCAACAACTCAAATACTCAATCAACGTACTCGGAGAATGGAACTCCGCTCCTTATCACTCCAACAATAACAATGGTACCAACGGCCTTAGCTTGACCCCAACTCCAAATATGCAAAAACGGGACGTCCAAACTAAGGCCCACACATCAAAAAGCTAGGGGGAACTACAATGTCCTAAGCTTCCCCCACGCTATCCTCACAATGATCCCCACCGAATTCCAAGTGTTGGACATTCCAATCACTTTCACAGCCATCCTGGGGCGTCCCTGGCTGCATCAAATCAGTGGCGTGCAAGGCAACAAGCTAACCACAGTCTACGGCGACAGCGTCACCACCGAGGGGACCAGCACCAACGACATTCCGGTATTAGAAATCAAGCATAATGACGACATGGCATTAACTGGATTCACTCTGGAAACCTCCAAGATCCAAATATGCAACGTGGACCTTCCACTATCTCACGACCAGATTCCTCCTGCCATGAGGATGATGAAACTCATGAACTTCATCCCAGGACTGGGGCTCGGCAAAGGCCGCAAGGCCAACACCAAGTCATTGAAGTCAAGGACCACACCACGGTCCAGGGGCTTGGCTACGTGCCAACACCGGCTGATATCAAGGAAGACAAAAGGCTCACCCGCACCAAGGCATCAGCCCACAAAAGGGGAACCTCCGACGGCACACCCAACCTCCGGCCTTACAGCTTTGACCTCGCTCATTACTTCACCGAGGGAACCGACAGCAGAACTGAGGGGACCGACGAGGGAACCGGGCGAGGGAACCGAGAGCGGAACCGCCGGAACCGACAGCAACCGAGGGACCGACGGTGGAACCGATGAAGATGAGAAAGAAGCATGGATAGTCGGCACCAAGACTACGGGAAGAATGGAACAGCTAGCACGGGACCTCAAGCGTTTGAGTGCTCAAAGCTAATCCGATAAGGAGCGTTCCTCGACATCACAGCTCTACTGGACCAACCGCCACCACGGTCAAAGACGAGTACACACTCGAGGGAATCCCGGACTTGGAGGAGCAACTCAAAGTACTCTCCATGGGAAACAGATTGTTCGGATCAGCCGCCGAGGCCACATTCGAGACAACTCCAAAGCGAAGGAACCAATTCATAGAAGACGCTCTCGGTGGACCGGCTCTACGTAGTCTTTTTGAAGAAGTTGTGGAGTTGCCAAACTTGATCGGCCGGGGCTCAACAACAGCATGATTGCCATGATTGGGACAGCGAAGCCAAGCCTCTCGATCCCCGCACCCTCATCGTGCATCCAGCAATGCCACCGAAGAATTGGGTAACTTTCACCGGACCAAGGGCAAGCCGGGCGGGGTGGAAGACAAGTGGGCCCGCACCCACATCTCCCTAAACCCGGTCTCAAACCCTGCAGCCGGTCCTTGTCGAGTCCGTCCTGCGAGTCATCCAACGGCCTTACGCCGGAGGACCATGATAATGTAGCCAATCATGTATTCCCGTTCTTGTTTAATGAAAAGTCGACCTTTCGGAGTATCCTCTCATTGCCACTTTAACAGCGATAAGTTAACAAACAACTTAAAAGACGTTAATAATTCAATTGATAAAGAAGCGGACACATTAAACGAACAATAAATTAAGGAAGTTCTCGAGCGTGTAGTTGACCAAGAGGACAACCGGGCCCAAGCCGCCGAAGAGGTTATCACCAAAGTGAACTGGGGTCGGTGCAAAGAGCCTAAAGAGACACAAGTGGGCGGTTTCTTCGTCGATGCGTAAAAAGAAGCCACGATAAGCCTCCTCCGGGAGTATGTTGACGTGTTCGCCTGGTCATACCGGGACATGCCGGACTCAATCCCTCGATCGTGGAGCACAGAATTCCCTGTATCCCGAATCCAAGCTGTCAAACGGAAGGCTGCGCAAGATCAAGCCGAGTGGTCCTTGCAAGTAAAAGAAGAAATTGATAAAATGCTCCGAGTTGGTTTCATCAGTAGTAATTGAGTACCCGACTTGGCTCTCCAACATCGTGACGGTCACCAAGGCCAACGTAAAGGTCGGATCTTTGTGTGGATTTCGGGATCTCAACAAGGCCAGCCCTAAAGATGATTTCCCACCGCCTAACATCGACATGCTGGTCGACACCACCGCAAATTTCGAAGTAAAGTCCTTCGTGGACGGGTTCGCTGGATACAACCAGATCAAGATGTCCGAGGAGGATCAAGCCAAGATGCCTTCACCACTCCATGGGGACGTGCGCTACACGGTCATGCCGTTCGGTCGAAGAACGCTGGGGGCTACTTACCGGGGCTGCAGCAACCCTCTTTCATGACATGATTCACAAAGAAATCGAAGTATATGTCGACGACATGATCATCCACTCCAGGGATCGGACATGCGGCACATGACGGATTCGAGAAAGTTCTTCAACAGACTCGAGAAAGCACTCCATGAGGCTAAACCCGGCAAAGTGCACCTTCGGCGTCAAGCGCGGCAAGGTGCTGGGGTACATGGTTACGTAAAGAGGTATCGAAGCCGATCCCAAGAAAATCAAGGCCATCATCGACATGAAGCCGCCTCAAACCCACTGACGAGTGAAGAGCTTCATGGGAAGACTTCGATACATCGGTCGCTTCATCAACCGGTTGACATCTTCTCTGCGAGCCCATGTTCAAACCGATGAAAAAGAATGACGACATCAAATGGGAATTCGAGTGCCAAACAGCTTTTGAGAAGATCAAGACCTACTTGGTGAATCCCCAGTGCAGTGCCCGCCACATGAAGACAAGCCACTACTCCTGTATTCGACGAGTATGAGATACGTCAATCGGAGCAATCTTTGGCACAAGAACGTAAAGATTCCAAGGTTGAGCATGCAATCTACTTCGTAGTTTTAAGCTTCAAGGAAGTGAACTCGGCTACTCAAAGGCATCGAGAAAACTTGTACCGCCTTGGTATGGGTAGTCGGGAAAGCGAAACACTACATGCGGTCGCATTCGGTGCTCCTGGTCTCCAAAGTGGACCCCGTCCGATATCTCTTTGACAAGCCATCCCTGTCAATGCGGCTAGCCAAGTGGTCATTCTTCTGTGAGTTCGACATCAAGTACATGGTCGGAAAATCAACAAAGGGTAGAGTCATGGTAGATCAGTGGCCGACTTCCCGAGCGGTGAACCTAAGGGTCTTGATCCGCAATTTCCGGACGACGGAATCTTCTCACTGACGGCAAGCAAACCGGCGGCAACTCTTCTTCGATGGGGCGGCCAACAAGAAGGGGAATGGTATTGGAATGCTCCTTGTCGATCCCAAGGACGAGCATTAGCCATCAAGTTGAATTTCGAAGCAACCAACAATGCGGCGAGAATACGAAGCTCGTGCAGCGGAGTTTGGAAGCCGCCCTCGAGCGCAACATCTCGAAGCGGATGTATATGGAGACTCGGCATTGATCATCAATCAAGTGTCCAACAAATGGAAGACGGTAGATTCTCGCCTTCGAAGTACCACGCGTACATGGAGGAGCTCATTGCTCGGTTCAAGGACATCTCTTTTCACTATTTGCCAAGAGACGAGAACCGCTTCGCGTACGCCCAGCAACCTCGCCTCTCTTGTCGAAATTCCCGATGGGAAAGCGGTAAAACCCCTCGAGAATAGGCGGACGGGAAACACCCGCCTATTGCTGTGAGATCGAAAAAGAAAAAGAAACGATCAACGAACCCTGGTACAATTAGATTTACCAGTACCTCCAAAATGGAGAAGCTTCCGTCACAAATAAAGATGGAAAATACAAAGAAGGGATCAAAGCCAAAAACATGATGGCATTAAAATTCCTGGCATCCCATTTCGTCATTCTGGGGGGTATGTTGTACAAGAAGCGCCACCAAGGGCCACTCCTTCGGTGTGTAAACAAAGAAAAAGCCAGCGAGCTAATGAACGAAGTTCACAACGGAACACGCGGTCCGCACATGAACGCCCGAGCATTGACACGAGATCATTCTCCGTATGGGATACTATTGGATATCAATGGAAATGCAGCATTGCATCCGGTTCGTCAAGAAGGCTGCGACAAATGTCAACGGTTCTCTAACCTCAATCACATTCCTCCACATGAACTCTATTGCATGACTACGCCATGGCCTTTCGCCACATGGGGAATCGACGTCATCGGCAAGATCACTCCTCCGGGGAGCAATGGTCACGAGTTCATTCTAGTCGCGATCCGACTACTTCACCAAATGGGTAGAAGCCGGATCGTACAAGGTGCGAATTCTAAGAAGGTGGCCGAGTTCAGCCGAGAGAACATCATGTGCCGATACGGAGTGCCCAACGAGATCATATCCGACAATGGGACTCACTTCGAAGGAGATTGTGACAAACTGCTTGGCCGAATTCGTAGTCACACGTCACAAGTCTTCTCCTTACGGACCACAAACCAATGGTGCGGTAGAGGCGACCAACAAGACTCTCGCCATGATAATCGGAAAGATGACCACCGAGAGGTCGGGAGCGGCCCGAAAAGCTACATTTAGCCCTGCGGGGATACCGAACATCGCCGAACCGCCACAGGGGAGACTCCGTTCGCGCTTACCTACGGAATGGAAGCGATGTTGCCAGTGGAATTGGAAATTCCATCCCTCCGAGTACTCTTGGAAAACGGGATCAATGAAGTCGAATGGCTACAGAGCCGTCACGAAGAACTTGCTTTACTCGACGAGCGCAGATTGAAAGCCATGGAACACACTCGAGCCTACCAGAGAAGAATGGCCCGAGCATTCGACAAGAAAGTCAAGATCCGAGACATCAGAGAAGGCGACTTGGTGCTAAAGGAAAAGCCTCCTACGCAGACCAATCCCCTCGGAAAGTGGGAGCCTACCTGGATAGGACCATTCGTGGTACAAAGAATCTTCTCCGGAGGAGCCATGAAGCTAGCAGACTTGGACGGAAACCCTTTCGTTAACCCCGTGAACGGAAGCAAGCTCCGCAGATACTTCGTTTGAGGAAGAGCACGAGTCAACTCACCTTCCCCATACACCGTCCTCTCAGTAAATTAAAGTGCTAAAAGAGTAATACCCAACTGGATACATTCCCGCTAATGATCCAGGTAAAAAACAGGGTCGCACTTCTTTTGTCTTTGTTTTTCTCAATTGTAAAAGGGGAACGTAGGCAACCATCATTGGTTCGGTCTAAAAAACAAAAAAAATACAATAAGCATCAATTGCTTGTGTTTCGAAAAACTCTTTCCATTTAACCTACAAATTCATAACGGTTAAAACAATCTTTGATGAGTTCAAGCACGGTCAACTCTTGACTCGCTACACGCTAGCAAAACTACAATAAAACATTAATCAATTAATGTGTCTGCAATGACAATGGGTGGATACTCTGGACAGCAAGGTCAACCTAGTTTCCCGTACTAGGTCCTTCATCCTTCTTCCCCTTCCCTTTCCCCCGGCGAGTGTTCTTCACCTTCGCAGGAAATATTCCGGTAGGCCTTCTACAGCTCGGGGACTCTTCCCGATGCCTCCGTCAAGCTTTGTGGCATCAACGCAGCCCTTTCTCTAGCTCTGTCTCGAGCCGCCTCGCTTCGAGCCATCATCACGGTGCTTTAATTGGCCTCCCAGATCAGCACTTGTCTCATAATCAGCCATGGCATCGCCGATACGATTCCCGTGGTTAGCCTTTGCTTCGGCCCTCCTCAAGGTCGAGTTTGTCCAGGTGATCGCACTCAACAGCTCACTCCGTCTCCACAAGATAGCCATCTCGTGTCTCCCCTATACACTCTTCGTACCGGTTCGAATCTTTGCGTCGACGGAACAGCGCCCTCTCTCGGTGAAAGAGAACCTGGCGGGAAAGGACGTGTATTGCCACCACTGTGTGAGCAGCAATAGCGTCGAAGGATCTTCCATCCGCAGAGATCCCACCTCAAAGGTAGCGGCATAACTCGGATCGGTCGGTGGCACTGCTCCGGCCCGTCTTGTCGCGGAGAACCAACGATGGAATATAGAAAGACGTGCGAGACAACCCGGCACTTCCGACAACCAACGGACCCTCCCGAGCGGTCCTACAAGTCCGTAACTTCCAATGGGGAACCCACCATCGCAAGTGATGCGTGCAAAGTCGGCCATTCGTAGCTCCGGCTCGGCTCGATCGCCCCCTATCACCGAGAGGACGTCGAGAGAAAGACCAAGCGTCACAAGACATTGGCACCTTAGGCATCATCTGCAGTCTCTCCCTCAACCACATGGTAAGTATAGCGGGACTCCCTCCCCACATGTATCGGCTACCGGTCACCATCCGACCTATGCCCAGGAACGTCTCGCCCAAGACCAGCGGCACGATGTCTCCCACTCCGGCCTTTGCCTCACCGGGTCCAGACACTATGATGGCACACACCCCGAGACGTGAATGTGAACAGAGTAGCAATCGCGCACAGAGCAAACGCGTCCCACGAAAAGACGCTCCCCTCGGCTCCGGCAAATCTTTCGGGCGGTCCCGAAATGTCAACATAATCGATTATCCTCATCGGCATCCCGTATGCTTCTCCAGCCGAGATACCAAACAAAGACACTAGCTTCTCAACAGTGGCCATGCCACCAGCATACGGAAGAACTAGCTGTTCCGTCTCAGGCCCTCCCAGAATGGCCCGGAAATCTTCAAACGTAGGAGTGACTTCGTTGTGCGAAAAGCTGTACACGTTCCTCCGTATGTCCCAGAACCGAGACGTTGCTCTCAAAAGATTCCAATCTGGCATGAGATCCTTCAAAGCCCAAACAGATTTAATCCCGTAACAGCCTTCGAAAAACCCTTTGTTCTGCCTCGTGTGGTTCCGTACCCACGACGGCGAAAGTTGTCCAAATATCGCTCTTGCATCCGAGACGATAACTTGGGAAAGGGAGCCATGAAAAATGAAGGGAACCTTGGAAGTTTGAGAGAATTCGGCGGAATGATCAAAAACTATGCGCGGTTTCTTAACCAATTGCAAAGTGAAGCTGCAATTTAAAGAATACGGAAATTCATTCCAAGTCAGTGCCGGACTTCCTCCGCAGTTGACTTGGTCAACTCTGCAGCCCATTGCCCCTAAATTGGAAACATTTCCAAACAACTCCTCGTTCATCCTTATGAAACTGCGTGCCCCTGGTTTCATTCAACAAACATCAATATCCCTTACGCCCCGGGCTCGTGCAACAGTGCAAATAATTAACAATTAGTGCATATAGGCTTAAATTTTGACCCGTTCAATTTTTAATGCATTTCTCATTTTATTTATTTTTGATTAACCTACTTCCTTATTTGCCAAAAATAACAGAAGGTGATCACAGAATAAATATGCGAAGTACAGGTTCCGCCCCACGGACGCCTTTTTGCAAATACAGTTCAAATCAAATCGTTCCGGACGATAAAAAAAAAAGAAGAAAGAAAGCAGTAAAATAGGACTACTCTGAGTCCTGCTCGTCATCCGAGCACTCGACGCACTGCTCCGCCGCTGCCGGATCCGTCGCAAACAAGAACTCGCCAAATTCCTCCAGCCGGGAATAGGTAAAAGGCCTCCTCGGAGTATGTGAACTCGAGGACTCCCCCCTCTCGTGCCCCGATTGCGCAAAAGAAGGAACTCCAAATCCAGCCGTTCCGCCCACGAACTGGCCAAACCCCTGTGCAAAGTCCTCCCCACCAGCTGTGGGAGCAGACGAATCTCTCGGCCTAGACGACCCTCGCTCACGGACATCCACGCTCCTCCGGGAACTGCACCGCATGAACTCCACGAGTCTCCTAGCGTAGGCGGCCCACCCGTCCACCAGCCTTATGGCGTCGTTGTACGTACGGCCAGACACCTGCGAACCAGGAAAGTCATCAGAAGACGAACAGAAAGTACAGATGAAACATTTGCAGAATACTACTATCAAATGCAGAAAATCAAAAAGGTGCTCACCGAAGCATGGGGATCAGCCCTGTATCGTGGTCTCGGCTCAGCCGGGAGCGGGATCAAAAGTCGCCTGCGCGAACCATCCAGCCCCTCGTACGCCAGCCTAGCTCGTGGGATCGGAAAATCTCGAGGACCTCCAAGGACCTCGCCCTCTCTGTGCTGCACCTGTGGGCTCCTCAGCCTCATCCTCAAGAAAGCATCATAGGTGGCCCCCGCTATGATGTACTCGGTGTAGTACACGCCCTGTATGTACCCCTCCAGTTCCTCTATCGGCATCTCCCGGGGATGCTGCATGTGCATAGGAGGATCCACCGGCACGAAGGGAAGGGACCCCGGCCTATCGACGAGTCACCCTCTACCCCAGATACATGGCGTCGCAGTGAAGTCCCACCAGGAGCTTCCGCCGCCGTGTAGTCTTGCTAGCAATCTGAACAGCGACGGCATCGAACCTACTCCACCAGGTCAACCGAATCCTCTCGGAAAACTCTCGCCTCAGGGCTTGGGACACCTCCTCGTATGACACTCGAGTGCCAACTCTCGACGAGACCGCCCTCTTCGCCTTCTTACGCCAGCCACCATGGCGGGGAACGAGTCGATACGGCTCCTTGATGTCCCAATCCTGCGGATTTGAACACCTCATAGCACCGGACACACGAGAGAATGGAAAGTTATGTCGGCTACAAAGCGAGATACATACGAGTACATAAAAGAGGCAAGGAAGAGAAAAAGTACGTAAACTTACATCCAAGACGGGCGTGAAGCGGCTAAAGGAGTGCTCCTCTCCTGCGAGAACTCGTCCGGGGAATGATAGAGCTCGGCCGGTCCAGCCTCCCCCACGCGAACCCCCTCACGGCATCCGGAGATCTGCGTCGGCGGCCGAGCGAGAGGAAGTGACGGGATGTGTCGGAAGTCGGGAATAAAGTCGGCGACAACGCGAACCAAAGGAACCCTCGAGCCGGGCGCTCCGCGGTCATCCTCAAGGATCCGGCCAAGTAAGCGGCGACACCGCCTCGAGATGCCTCTCCATCGGCTGTACCGAATGCCTAAGCCCCTGGCATCGGTAATATCAAACCCAATGACCAGGACAAGCGCTCAGGGGTATAACCGTCAACCCACACCGGCGTGTTGCCATAAGTCGGCAACCCGGTGATAGCGGCAAAATCCGTGGGAGTCACTTGAGTCGCCTCCCTATCTAAAATGGAAAGTGTGGGTCGTATCCCACACCAGTACTCACTCGGAAGCTTGACATACATGGACCTGGCCCTCGGCGTATCAGCTGTCGCAGCAACATCACTGATGAACCCAGCCAATCCGGAGTCAAGCACCAGCTGTCGCGGACTCCTCTCTCCCTCTCGAGCCACGTTCGGGATAATATCCCACAATGCTCGCACCGCCTCAAAAGCACCCCGACTCTTCTGGTTGTGGGTATCAACCGTCCACTGTCCCTGCGGACAAACAACACAGAAGCAACGTCAACAGAATGCACCAACGCATGTCAAAAGGATGCAATGCAGATACGGTTCTCATTCATTTCCTACGTATATTCCCATCATTTCGAAAACTCCGTCGAATCCGGAACTTTCAAAATCTTTCGAAAACTCCGTCGAATCCGGAACTTTCAAAACATTTAGAAAACTCCGTCGAAACCGGAACTTTCAAAACATTTCGAAAACTCCGTTGAATCCGGAACTTTCAAAATCTTTCGAAAACTCCGTTGAAACCGGAACTTTCAAATCTCTTTCGAACATTTCGAAAATTTACTCCGTCCCGAATTAAAGCTACTTTAATTTTGGAAAATGCATCTAGACATGAAATTTTGCAACCAAAATTTTTATGTCATCCACCCATAGTGTCAATTGAACTACATCCTAGTCAATTTCGACAACAATTCATGGCAAAGTCAAAAGCCCCAATTCGGGCACCAAAATCCCTAAGTTCATTCCTAACCAAATTTCTAACATTTAAAGAATGCACATTCTTAAAATTAATGGAATTTGTAGGAAGCTTACTTGTCTCTTGATCCCTTCCTTGGAGTTGTGTCGGTCCCTAGCCGGGTAAAACTCCGTCGGATTCAATGGATGCACAATGGTTCGAATGGTCCGAACCAACCGTGTTCTTTCGTCATCGGTCCTTCCGTGGCGAGCCATTGGTCCCAAATCACCTTCCATAGCGATTTTCCTTCACAAATACGAGCAAACCTTGCAATTTGGGTTAGATTTTCTCTCCTTCTCTCTCTCCCTCTCGTCGGAATTAATGGAAGAAAATGACTCTTCCTTCCTCGGCCTCGTCGCTGAATAGGCCTGAGTCAGAGTCGGTAAAAGTCGGTAGAACTCTTACTGCACCAAGAAAATTTTCTGCCACTTTGGCCCCTCAGCTTTATGCAGTTCCAATTTTACCTCTTTTGGCCCCCCCAAAAGTATAAAATTTCCCCAGTTAGACATTTCTAACCCCCCATCCCCCGAGGATAAATTCCCAGTTAGTTTTCACTAACGCTCGTCTCCAGACGTTAAAATTCCTAATGGTTTTCACCATCACTCAAATCCTCAATCGCGACCTTTCACGGTCCGATCTCAATCCTTAATCGCGACCTTTCACGGTCCGATTCCAATCCTTAATCGCGACCTTTCACGGTCCGATTTCAATCCTTAATCGCGACCTTTCACGGTTCGATTCCAATCCTTAATCGCGACCTTTCACGGTCCGATTCCAATCCTTAATCGCGACCTTTCACGGTCCGATCTCAATCCTCAATCGCGACCTTTCACGGTCCGATCTCAATCCTTAATCGCGACCTTTCACGGTCCGATCTCAATTCTCAACCGCGACCTTTCACGGTCCGATCTCAATCCAATCGCGACCTTTCACGGTCCGATCTCAATCCTTAATCGCGACCTTTCACGGTCCGATCTCAATCCTCAATCGCGACCTTTCACGGTCCGATTTCAATCCTCAATCGCGACCTTTCACGGTCCGATTTCAATCACTGTCGCGACCTTTCACGGTCCGAATTTCAATCTGACATCCTTAATCGCGACTCTTTCACGGTCCGATTTCACCTTCACCGCGACCTTTCACGGTCCGATTTCAATCCTCAATCGCGACCTTTCACGGTCCGATCTCCAATCCTTAATCGCGACCTTTCACGGTCCGATTTCAATCATCAATCGCGACCTTTCACGGTCGATTTCAATCCTTCAATCGCGACCTTTCACGGTCCGATTTCAATCCTCAATCGCGACCTTTCACGGTCCGATTCCACCCTAATCGACTCACGGTCCGATTTCATCTTCAATGCGACCTTTCACGCCCGATTCAATCCAATTCGCGACCTTTCACGGTCCGATTTCCAATCTTAATCGCGACCTTTCACGGTCCGATTTCAATCCTGTCGCGACCTTTCACGGTACGATCTCAATCCTCAATCGCGACCTTTCACGGTCCGATTTCAATCCTTAATCGCGACCTTTCACGGTCCGATCTCAATTCTCAATCGCGACCTTTCACGGTCCGATTTCAAGTCTCAAATCGCGACCTTTCGCGGTCCGATTTCAATCCTAATCGCGACCTTTCACGGTCCGATCTCAATCACTGTCAGCGACCTTTCACGGTCCGATTTCAATCACCCTAATCGCGACCTTTCACGGTCCGATTTCAAGTCTTAATCGCGACCTTTCACGGTCCGATTTCAATCCTCACTCGCGACCTTTCACGGTCCGATTTCAATCCTGTCGCGACCTTTCACGGTCGATTTCAATCCCAATCGCGACCTTTCACGGTCCGATTTCAATCTTAATCGCGACCTTTCACGGTCGATTTCAATCCTCAATCGCGACCTTTCACGGCCCGATCTCAATCCTAATCGCGACCTTTCACGGTCCGATTTCAAGTCTTAATCGCGACCTTTCACGGTCCGATTTCCAATCCTGATCAGCGACCTTTCACGGTCTGATCTCAATCCTTAATCGCGACCTTTCACGGTCCGATCTCAATCCTCAAATCGCGACCTTTCACGGTCCGATTTAAAGTCTAAAATCGCGACCTTTCATGGTCCGATTTCAATCTTCAATCGCGACCTTTCACGGTCCGATTTCAATCCTTAATCGTGACCTTTCACGGGCCGATCTCAATCCCAAATCGCGACCTTTCACGGTCCGATTTCAATCCTCAATCGCGACCTTTCATGGTCCGATTTCCAATCCTGTCGCGACCTTTCACGGTCCGATCTCAATCCTTAATCGCGACCTTTCACGGTCCGATCTCCAATCCTTAATCGCGACCTTTCACGGTCCGATCTCAATCCTCAATCGCGACCTTTCACGGTCCGATTTCAATCTCATCGCGACCTTTCACGGTCCGATCTCAATCTCAATCGCGACCTTTCACGGTCGGACCTTTCACGGTCACCTCAATCGCGACCTTTCACGGTCATTTCAATCCTTAATCGCGACCTTTCACGGTCCGATCTCCAAGCGACCTTTCACGGTCCGATTCTCAATCCTAATCGCGACCTTTCACGGTCCCGATTCAATCCTTAATCGCGACCTTTCACGGTCCGATCTCAATCCCAATCGCGACCTTTCACGGTCCGATCTCAATCTCACCGCGACCTTTCACGGTCGTCTCAATCCTAATACCTTTCACGGTCCCGATCTCAATCTTAATCACCTTTCACGGTCCGATCTCAATCCTCAATCGCGACCTTTCACGGTCCGATTCAAATCCTTATCGCGACCTTTCACGGTCCGATCTCAAATCCTTAATCGCGACCTTTCACGGTCCGATCAAATCCAATCCCGACCTTTCGCGGTCCGATCTCCACTCTCCTATCGAGACCTTTCGCTGCGTTCTCACCGGCAAACAATAAGCCCGAACTCCGACGCCTTGCAACAATCCCGACCTCGGCCATCTCGTAAGCTCGAATACCTTTTTCACTTCAAAGAAGTGAACATTCGTCTTCCCGGCCACGGTCGTAAGCCCGACGTTCCACTCAGGCTGGCACAATAAGCCCGCACAACAATCCCTCTTCGGCCATCAAGGTAAGCCCGAATGCTCATTCCGCGGGATTCTAAAGAAGAAATGTCGATCCTCCGTGTTGTTAATAACGCCCGATTTACACAACCGTTCCCTCATTGTTACCTCATCCCCCGGGATAAAGGCGCAGCGGCAATAAGCCCAGCACCGAGGCACGAACGCCTCGTCACAGGATAAATGTATCCTCGCAACTCCGGTTTGAGGCGCCACACACCCTCGTCAGCATCGCAACTCCGGTTTGAGGCGCCACACGCCCTCGTATGATTCAGAAACTCCGGTTTGAGGCGCCACACGCCCTCGTATGGTTCAGAAACTCCGGTTTGAGGCGCCACACGCCTTCGAAGGTTTCAGAAGTCCCAGGTTCAGACGCCTCCCAACAGTCTCCGTTCAGGTACAGGTACCTCGCGAATGGTCTCATTCAGGTTTAGACGCCTCCTAACATGTCTCGCTCAGGTCAAGGTCCCCATGCGCGGCCCTTGCCCCCTTTCGAACTACGATCGGCTTGATTCCCGCTCGGGATACGTAGGAATCCTTTTCGCTAAGGGTCCGGTCATGCCAAACCGCCTGTGTCTCTTTCAAAGTAAGGCATCCCGATGTGGATCCGTATCTTTTGCAACGACCCCACCTCCTTCGGAAGTGACGGCGATGAGGGGCTAACTGGAAGGACCCAAATCCGGATCGTCCAAATCCGTCGGAAAAATTAACCGAAATCCGTTACCGGCCCCGCTCCGGAGTTAGCGGGAACTCGTTAAACTCCCGTTGTCGTGCAACGAGACGTCCGGGGCTGCCTGCATCCCGACGTCGAACCGTATTCTAACAGGCGTCATCACACGTAAAAGTACGTCTTTCCGAAAACGCACTTTTCGGCACTTTTCGGGGCATTTCGGACATTTTCCGATCGTTATTTTAAAACGGACAAAATCGGGACCGGGAACGAACTCCCACATGGCTGGTGACTCATAGGGCACGTGGCAGCCATGCCACCTCCCTCTAGTCACTCTTCAATCACAAATCAAGGCCAAAAGACCAAAATACCCCTGATTTGCAAGCCAAGTCCGGCCGGACTCCCTGTGCACATTTTCTGAAATTGCCAGCAAGTCCTTCAAATTCTCAAAATACCACAAAACCCCCTGGATTCAGGCCAAGTCCGTCCGGACTCCTACTGCATTTTTCACCTATAAATAGAAATGGCTGTCAAAGCCAAAAAGAGGAACTTTTTTACCCCAAAATTCACCACACCTCACGGCCCAACTGATTCTCACCCCTTCCGAGCTCCCGTTTTGTCTCGATTCGCGTGAAACCTTCGTATTTCGATCAAATATGCCCCTTACCACTTCGAAACAACCTTTCGAACTACTTTCCGTGTCCCGTACACACCTTCCGAGCCAAAGGAGTCGACCCTAGCCATAGGTATAACTCCCTCTCTCTAAATCTCTCGTTTCATCTCGGTTTACGCGCCAGTCGCTACAACCGTTTCGAACAACGTTATCAAAATGTAGACGCCTCCGTCTAACGGGGTCCGATACGTTTTAGCCCCTCGATCCTCTTCTCTTTCCGTAAGAGAAGTAATCACGGGTTAAAACGGCGTTCCGACCCCGTTCCCTTTACTTTCTGTCATTTACAATTCCGAGTCGTTTGACTCGTCGATCGTCATTTACAATTTCGAGTCGTTTGACTCGTCGATCGTCATTTACAATTCCGAGTCGTTTGGCTCGTTGATCGTCATTTACAATTCCGAGCCGATTGGCCTCGTTGATCGTCATTTACGATTCCGGATCGTTTGATTCCGTTGATACCGCACTTTAAATACTGTCATTTACAAAGTCCGACCCGTTTGGATCGTGATAGTATTTACTTTTCAAAGTCCGAGTCGCAACCCGATTCGTTGATCGCATATCATTTAATACGCATTTTTCCCGTAAAAATCGTTAACAATGTAATGCCCGGTTCAAAACCGGAGTTCGTCCTTCGAACTCTCTTTCAAAACGCGCGAAATGACGTTTGGCCTCCAAACGCTCATCTTCAAACTAAAAGCCGCCATTTGACACTTAAAATCATTTAATACGCATTTTTCCCGTAAAAATTGTTAACAATGACACGCCCGGTTCAAAAAACCGGAGTTCGACCTTCGAACTCCTTTTCAACTCAAAGTCGACGTTTGCCACGCAAACGCTCATTTCAAACTTAAAGTCGACGTTTGCCACGCAAACGCTCATTTCAAACTCAAAGTCGACGTTTGCCACGCAAACGCTCATTTCAAACTCATCACGTTTGCCACGCAAATCTTTTCAAACTCAAAACCGACGTTTGTCATTCAAACGCTCGTCTTTTCAAACAAAGTCACCTAATCAACGTTTGACATTCAAACCAAGATTAAGCTTGTCATTCAAGCCCCCATTTCAAAAGACACACACACACACGTTTTCGAGAAAGGTAGAAAGACTCGTCATGCGAGGCGTTTCGGGCGATCTCGTAATACTCTACCCGAAACGTAACGTGACCTCCGAACCTAACAATCTCTGGTACTAAAAAGCTTTTTACTCGTTTTTGCTGCCAATAAAAATGATCCCCGTTTTCAAAGCCTTTTCCTAAGTTTTTGCTACCAATAAAAACGACACCATTTTCTAAAAGCCGTTTCTCAACGTTTGGGCTCAAAATACAAAAACCGCGTGGCGACTCCTCATTTTTTTTCCTTCCCATGAAGCGAGGTCTCAGACACCAACCCCCCGCGAAAGACAACCGCGTTTCGCGTCCGCGCGAAATCCCGGGTAATTTCAATTCCATGTCAAGAATAGGAAAATTCCGCTCTATTAGTGTGAGGACCCCGACCCGGAACCTACACGTGTCCCGAGCTTGAGCATCCTCAAACTAACCCAAATTTCCTAAACTTTTAAAACTTTGATTTAACTTTCAAACATAAACTAAATTAACATTACCATTTCAAAATAACTCTACTCCTCTCCACATTGGAGGAAGAGTTGACCAACTTTGAAAGTGTTCATCTGTTTTAGTTACAAAAGATTATGGTTGTAACGTAGAATTTAAAGTTTATAATTACAAACTCCATGAAGGAATTACCAAAATACATTTGCTACGCCAACCTATACGTACCCCGACAATACCCAAAAGATCACTTCCAAACTCCTCCCCGCCCTTACTTGGCCGGTCCGCCTGTCTCGGGATCTAAAAACATTAAAGGGAGAGGGGTGAGAATAAATCTCAACAAGCTATTATGAATGCAACAATATGCCAAATAAGATGCAACACATAACAAGTTGCATATAACACATTGGAAAAGCTGTAAACACCTTTCTTTACCTTGGTTTACCTTTTCCCGTCTGAACAATAGTCGTACAACATTGGGTATAATACTCCAATCTTAGGTGAGCTGCTTAAGCAATACTCACATCTTATAAGACCCATTTCTCAGGGAACCAAATAAGATAGTAGCAACTCTGTAAGGCTTTTGGCTCAATACAGATGCTATAACCCCGACCTGTGGCCACAGGAGGGGACGGTCACAAATATAACATAATCCGATCACATTAGGTCACACTTCTATAATTGATCGTATTATGTTATACCCCCAACATCAGCTGATTAACAAATTATCAAGCACATAATAGTTACTTGAATATAATCCACAAAGGGGATAAACAACATAGCCACATGGTAATATATACTCATGTTCCATCAATATCATAGTGCAACATTTATGTAATACACTAAGCATAATACAGTCCATGAATATGTACTCAAGTAAGGTAACAAAGTATCAATAATTATCCCTACTTAGACAATATTCAATAATACATGGTCTTTACGAAGATCCAAGTTAAATTACCAAGTTGGAGTCACACTTGTCCAATTACCAAACTAGGCTATCTTACAATTTCCAAACAATATTTAAAGTACTTCCCCAATTCCATTTTGATCACTTAAGATGTCATTGAGTAGCCAAAGTATTCTACTTTAATCTAGGTTAAAGAGATTTCATTTTGGTTCTAGTTTGAATTGGTTTGAACAGCTCTAAAGTTGGTGCAATGTAACCAGGCCAGGGCACGACTCGTGCCCTTTTGGCACGATTCCTCGTGCCCCTGTGGCACCCACTCGTGCCCTTTTGGCTCCTTCTCTCGAATCATGCGTCCCTTGACAAAGACGACTCGTGACTTTCCCTTGGCACGACTCGTGCCTGAGGGCACGACTCGTGCCAATTTTCCTTAAGTTACTCAGAACGACTTGGCCTCCTAGGAACGACTCGTGGTCACGAATTGGCCATGGGCACGACTCGTGCCCCAGGGCACGACTCGTGCCACGGCCCAGAAACTGGTAGCAGCAGCAGTTTAGTTTAGGGATTCCCAAAAACCAAATTTTATACTAAGACCCTTCTAATTGGTGAACCTAAAAGGAATTTATAACTTTGTTAACTTCATTCTAACTCATTTAACTCAAAGGCATCATGTCCTCAACCTAGTTCATTTCCACTTGGTTTTCCACCCAATTTACTACCATTTTCCAAGATTTCCATTTAATCCAACACAACCCATTTACTTCCACTCTTTACCACTTCCAAGAACCACAACATTTTCTATAACACTAACAAATTCCTCAAATCCAAGAAGGTTTCCCCAAAGCATCAAATAGCCATTAGAACATCCATGACAACATTTAATATTCATGAACATTTAAAGAAGGGAAGGGTCATAATAACTCACCTTAGCAAATACAAGATGGAATGAGGATTTTCTTGGCTTGATCAACTCCCCTAGATGCACCAATCACAAAAGTACACTTGGATTGAAAAATGGAGAAGGAATGAACTTGGTAGGAGCTTGAGAAGAGGTGGTTTCACAATGGGGTTTCCATGGAAAGTGTAAGAGAGAAGTGAAGGAGGATGATGGAGGAGGGTAGAGGGATTATGGGAAGAGTAAAGGGAAAGTATGAGGGTATGGGTCATCTTTGACTTAAGAGGGAAAAGGAGAGGGAATTAGGGGAATCCCCCCCCCCACTCCATGCTTCCATAAAAAAAAACTCTTTCAATCATTTTAAAATAACCCTCCCAACCTATAACATTTTATTTGTTCATTTTATTACCATTCCACCCTATTACTTTATTTATTTCCAATTATTTTGATTTAACCAAATACTTTAACTTACTTTCATTTTATCCCTAGGCTTTTGAATTATCTTCTAACCATTTCAACTTAACATAAATATTAAAGGCATAGAATAAGCACATAAAGTTAGCATTAATATTAAAAGCATATAATATGATACTAAAATTAGTGCCTAGGGTTAGGGTCGTTACACTCACTTCCCCTTAAAGAAAATTCGTCCCGAATTTTAAAAAGACTTACTTGGATGCTCAAACAACCAAGGGTATTTTGCTCTCATCTCCGACTCTAGCTCCCACGTTGCCTCCTCAACGGTGTGATTCTTCCATAGGACCTTCACTATCGGAATACTCTTAGTCCTCAACTCCTTAACTTGGAACTCTAATACTCTCAACGGTTCCTCAACATAAGACATATCCGCTTGAACATCATCGGGGGGAGAACTCAAAATATGGGAAGGATCATGACAATACTTCCTCAACATAGAAACATGAAACACATCATGAAGTAAGGAAAATGAGGGAGGTAACGCCAACCGGTAAGCCAAATCCCCAATCTTCTCTAGAATCTCAAACGGTCCAACGAACCTCGGAGCCAATTTACCCTTATTACCAAACCTTTTGATTCCCGTCCTCGGAGAGACCTTCAAGAACACAAAGTCACCAACCTGAAAAGATAGATCCCGTCTCCTATTGTCGGCGTAGCTTTTCTGTCTACTCTGAGCCGTCTTCAATCTATCACGAATCACCTTGATCTTCTCCGTAGAATCTCGAACCAAATCCGGGCCCCAAAGTCTCGCTTCACCAACCTCGTCCCAACACATCGGAGATCGACACTTCCTACCATACAATGCCTCATACGGAGCCATCTCAATGCTAGACTGATAACTGTTGTTGTAGGCAAACTCCACTAACGGTAAATGATCCTCCCACGACAATTGGAAATCCATCACACAAGCCCGTAACATATCCTCAAGTATCTGAATAGTTCTCTCGGACTGGCCGTCGGTTTGAGGATGAAACGCCGTACTAAAACACAATTTAGAACCCAAGTCTTCATGCAATGCTCTCCAAAATCTAGAAGTAAATCTTGGATCTCTGTCGAAAACAATACTAACCGGAACCCCGTGAAGTCTCACAATCTCCTTCATATATAACTGAGCTAACTTCTCTAACGAAAACTTGGTTGATACCGGAAGAAAATGAGCCGACTTTGTCAATCTATCCACAATAACCCAAATAGCATCCATCTTCTTCGCGGTAAGAGGCAAACCCGAAACAAAATCCATCGAGATCCCTTCCCATTTCCACTCCGGAATATCCAATGGCTGAAGTAGTCCCGCCAGTCTCTGATGTTGTGCCTTGATTTGTTGACAAGTTAAACACTTAGAAACAAAATCCGCAATTTCCCTTTTCATTCCATTCCACCAATATCCACGCTTCAAGTCTTGATACATTTTGGTACTACCCGGATGAATCGCAAACTTGGACTTATGACCATCCTCTAAAACACGCCTCTTGATTTCCGGTGATGAAGGAACGCAAATTCTCCCTTGGAAGGTTAAAATCCCATCTCTATTCAACGCAAATTCCCCGGCTTTCCCATCTTGCACTTGATCTAAAATTTTCTTTAACTCTGGATCACCTTGTTGAGCTTCCTTCAACTCTCCATACAATGTAGGAACGGCTCGCACATTCGCAAGTAATACTTCACTCCTCAACTCTTGGGTACTCAAAGCTGTCACATAAGCCTTTCGGCTAATCGCATCCGCCACAACATTGGCCTTCCCCGGATGATAAGAAATCACACAATCAAAATCCTTCAAGAACTCTAGCCATCTTCTTTGCCGGTTATTCAACTCCTTTTGGGTAAACAAATATTTCAAACTCTTATGGTCGGTGAATATCTCGAATTTCGACCCATATAGGTAATGCTTCCACTTATGCAACGCAAACATAATCGCCGCCAATTCCATGTCATGAGTAGGGTAATTCTGTTCCGCCGGTGATAACTTCCTAGAGGCATACGCAATAACTTTCCCATTTTGCATTAATACACATCCCAAACCCGCCTTCAAGGCGTCACTATAGATCACAAAATTCTCACAACCATCCGGAAGGGTAAGAATAGGAGCCATCGTCAACCTCTTCTTCAACTCATTGAAACTTGCTTCACACTTGGAATCCCATACGAATGATACATCTTTCCGAGTCAACCTTGTCAACGGAGTCGCAATTCGAGAAAACCCTTCAATGAACCTCCGATAATACCCCGCCAAACCAAGAAAACTACGAACCTCAGTCACAGTCGAAGGTTGCTTCCAATTAACCACGGCTTCAATATTCGAAGGATCCACAGAAATTCCCGAACTCGACACTACATGTCCCAAGAAAGAAACCTGCTCAAGCCAAAACTCGCACTTGCTGAACTTGGCATACAACTGTTTCTCACGAAGAACTGACAAGACAATCCTCAAATGATTTTCATGCTCTTCCCGGGACTTAGAATAAACAAGGATGTCATCAATGAATACCACCACAAAGCTATCAAGATAAGGCTTGAAAAAACGGTTCATCATATCCATGAATACCGCCGGAGCATTAGTCAACCCAAAAGGCATCACAACAAACTCATAGTGACCATATCTAGTTCGGAAAGCGGTCTTGGCAATGTCATCCGGTCTAATCTTTAACTGATGGTATCCGCTTCTCAAATCAAGTTTTGAGTAGATAACGGAACCTTGAAGTTGGTCAAATAAATCATCTATATGCGGAAGAGGATACTTATTCTTTATGGTGGCTTGGTTCAACAAACGATAACCAATACATAATCGTAAGGTACCATCCTTCTTCCTAACGAATAGAACCGGTGCTCCCCATGGAGACACACTTGGGTGTATAAAACCCCGGTCTAACAATTCTTGCAATTGGACCTTCAACTCTTTTAACTCGGCCGGAGCCATTCTATAGGGTGCTTTAGAGATAGGGGCGGTACCGGGCACTAAGTCAATACAAAACTCTACCTCACGATCCGGAGGCATAGAGTACTCACTAGAGAACACATCACTAAATTCATTAACCACCGGGACATGAGCTAACTCGGGGGACTTCTTATTGGAATCTACCACATAAGCCAAGTAACCCGCACACCCCTTACATAGCATCTTTCTAGCCTTTAAAGCAGAAATAACATGTAAACCGAACGTAGATTTGTCCGCATCAAATATAAAAGTAGGCATATCAGGCATAGCAAATGAGACTCGCTTTCTACGACAGTCTACCAAAGCATGACACTGACTCAACCAATCCATCCCAAGGATCACATCAAAGTCACAGATTGGTAACTCGACCAAATCCACCGGCAATACATGCCCACATATAGTCACATCACAACCACGATATATCAAAGAAGATGCAAGGCACTCTCCCATAGGAGTAGAGACCTCCAACACATAAGGCATAGATTCAGGCAATTTATGCAATGAAAATGCAAAATGAGATGCCACAAATGAATGGGAAGACCTGGGATCTATAAGAATGCGGGCCTTAACTCCTGAGACAGGAACTATACCTCTAATGACGGCATTGGGATCGACCTCTCCTCTACCCAAGGCGAACACTCGACCTTGCACTCTATCCTTGGGCTTTCCATCTACATCTCTCTTCACACTACTACCTTGTCCCCCTTGACCACTACCCGAAGCTTGCTTCTTTTGCCACTTGGGACAATTCCTCCGAAAATGGCCTGTCGCCCCACACTCTAAACATCGGCCTTGCTTGCTCCAACACTTGTCCTCCGAATGCCCTGGCTTCTTGCAATATCCACACAATGCCCCAAACTGACCTGGAGGCGAACGGTTTGTCGGTGCCGCCACAAATCCTCCTCTACCTGCTCCCGGAGCTGCTGTCCTTGGTTGCCCCCTATTCTGCCCCGAACCTTGACCTTGAAATCTATTTCTGTTTCCGCCTTCAGATTTACCACGGTGCTCCTCTATATCATTCTCAATCCGATACGCCATATTCACGGCTGCCTGAAAGTTGGCGAAGTCATGCGTCAGTAACTGCTTCCGGAACTCCACCCTTAAACCTTTCACGAACCGGTAGATCCGCCTCTCTTCCTCCGGTACCAAATGGGGACAATATCGTGCTAACTCCGTAAACTTGGCTGAATACTGTGCTATGGTCATCGTCCCTTGCTCCATTTTCAGAAACTCAACTTCCTTCTTATCTCTAGTGACCATCGGAATGAAATGATCCCGGAACTTGCGCGTGAAATTCTCCCAAGTCTGTGGTGTCAAATCTCAATCCCAGCCATCCTTCACTACCTGCCACCAATGCTCAGCGGGTCCTTCCAACTTGAAAACGGCGCATCTTACCTTCTCCGCATCCGAACTCTCCATTGCCAAGAAAATCTTATTCATCGCTTCAAGCCATCTCTCCGCCTTCGCCGGATCCGGATCTCCGTTGAAGCTAGGAGGAGACATCTTCACGAACTTCTCTAGACCATGGTGCCCTTGCCTACCTTCGGGTTGTTGTTGTCCCCTACCTTGATTCTGATTGGCCATATTCTGAAGAAACACTCGGAACATATCCATCATTTCGGCATTCGGATTACCAACATTACCCAAAGCCCGATCCTGATCTCCATCATTACCCGCCATGAGAACAAACTCCTGCATTAAACACTCGACGTCAGTTATCACACACTCTCACTCAGCTAGACTCTACCCGAGAACTCTAACCGAGCTTTGATACCAACTGTGAGGACCCCAACCCGAAACCTACACGTGTCCCGAGCTGGAGCGTCCTCGAACTAACCCAAATTTCCTAAACTTTTAAAACTTTGATTTAACTTTCAAACATAAACTAAATTAACATTACCATTTCAAAATAACTCTACTCCTCTCCACATTGGAGGAAGAGTTGACCAACTTTGAAAGTGTTCATCTGTTTTAGTTACAAAAGATTATGGTTGTAACGTAGAATTTAAAGTTTATAATTACAAACTCCATGAAGGAATTACCAAAATACATTTGCTACGCCAACCTATAAGTACCCCGACAATACCCAAAAGATCACTTCCAAACTCCTCCCCGCCCTTACTTGGCCGGTCCGCCTGTCTCGGGATCTAAAAACATTAAAGGGAGAGGGGTGAGAATAAATTTCAGCAAGCTATTATGAATGCAGCAATATGCCAAATAAGATGCAACACATAACAAGTTGCATATAACACATTGGAAAAGCTGTAAACACCTTTCTTTACCTTGGTTTACCTTTTCCCGTCTGAACAATAGTCGTACAACATTGGGTATAATACTCAAATCTTAGGTGAGCTGCTTAAGCAATACTCACATCTTATAAGACCCATTTCTCAGGGAACCAAATAAGATAGTAGCAACTCTGTAAGGCTTTTGGCTCAATACAGATGCTATAACCCCGACCTGTGGCCGCAGGAGGGGACGGTCACAGATATAACATAATCCGATCACATTAGGTCACACTTCCATAATTGATCGTATTATGTTATACCCCCAACATCAGCTGATTAACAAATTATCAAGCACATAATAGTTACTTGAATATAATCCACAAAGGGGATAAACAACATAGCCACATGGTAATATATACTCATGTTCCATCAATATCATAGTGCAACATTTATGTAATACACTAAGCATAATACAGTCCATGAATATGTACTCAAGTAAGGTAACAAAGTATCAATAATTATCCCTACTTAGACAATATTCAATAATACATGGTCTTTACGAAGATCCAAGTTAAATTACCAAGTTGGAGTCACACTTGTCCAATTACCAAACTAGGCTATCTTACAATTTCCAAACAATATTTAAAGTACTTTCCCAATTCCATTTTGATCACTTAAGATGTCATTGAGTAGCCAAAGTATTCTACTTTAATCTAGGTTAAAGAGATTTCATTTTGGTTCTAGTTTGAATTGGTTTGAACAGCTCTAAAGTTGGTGCAATGTAACCAGGCCAGGGCACGACTCGTGCCCTTTTGGCCCTTCTCTGAATCATGCGTCCCTTGACAAAGACGACTCGTGATTCTTTCTTTGGCACGACTCGTGCCTGAGGGCACGACTCGTGCCAATTTTCCTTAAGTTACTCAGAACGACTTGGCCTCCTAGGAACGACTCGTGGTCACGAATTGGCCATGGGCACGACTCGTGCCCCAGGGCACGACTCATGCCACGGCCCAGAAACTCGGTAGCGACGGCCGGTTTAGTTTAGGGATTCCCAAAAACCAAATTTTATACTAAGACCCTTCTAATTGGTGAACCTAAAAGGAATTTATAACTTTGTTAACTTTATTCTAACTCATTTAACTCAAAGGCATCATGTCCTCAACCTAGATCATTTCCACTTGGTTTTCCACCCAATTTACTACCATTTTCCAAGATTTCCATTTAATCCAACACAACCCATTTACTTCCACTCTTTACCACTTCCAAGAACTACAACATTTTCTATAACACTAACAAATTCCTCAAATCCAAGAAGGTTTTCCCAAAGCATCAAATAGCCATTAGAACATCCATGACAACATTTAATATTCATGAACATTTAAAGAAGGGAAGGGTCATAATAACTCACCTTAGCAAATACAAGAAGGAATGAGGATTTTCTTGGCTTGGTCAACTCCCCTAGATGCACCAATCACAAAAGTACACTTGGATTGAAAAATGGAGAAGGAATGAACTTGGTAGGAGCTTGAGAAGAGGTGGTTTCACAATGGGGTTTCCATGGAAAGTGTAAGAGAGAAGTGAAGGAGGATGATGGAGGAGGGTAGAGGGAGTATGGGAAGAGTAAGGGGAAAGTATGAGGGTATAGGTCATCTTTGACTTAAGAGGGAAAAGGAGAGGGAATTAGGGGAATGCCCCCCCCACTCCATGCTTCCATAAAAAAAAAACTCTTTCAATCATTTTAAAATAACCCTCCCAACCTATAACATTTTATTTGTCCATTTTATTACCACTCCACCCTATTACTTTATTTATTTCCAATTATTTTGATTTAACTAAATACTTTAACTTACTTTCATTTTATCCCTAGGCTTTTGAATTATCTCCTAACCATTTCAACTTAACATAAATATTAAAGGCATAGAATAAGCACATAAAGTTAGCATTAATATTAAAAGTATATGATATGATACTAAAATTAGTGCCTAGGGTTAGGGTCGTTACAATTAGTGCTCACTTCCTCGAAGCATAAGATATTCCTTTCCCATTCCGCATAAGAGTACAATCAAACCTTTCTTTTGGCGTGTAACTAACAATCACAAAGCTCTCACATCCATCAAGTAGGTTAAGGATTGAACTGTAGTCAATCTACTCTTTAACTCTGCAAAACTGGTTTCACCCTTTTTTTTTGCATTCCATATCAATAATATCTCCTTCCGAGTAAATCATTCTCGAAAGTCCATCAATTATCCTTTGGTAACAACCTGTCAGACCCAGAAAACTACGGATTCTAACGAGTTGTCAAAGGTTGTTCCATTTGACCCGGGTCTCAATACTCGAGAAATTAATAACAATGCCCAAGCTTGAGACTATAAGGCCCAACATTAAAATCTTCTTGAGTTACAACTCACACTTACTGAATTTCGCAATCAATTGATTCTCACGAAAACCAGATACATAACTTGCAATTAATTTCCCCTAATCTCTTCATAACTCTGAATAACCCAGGATATCATCCATAAAGATTATCACAAAGTTATCAGAATCAGGTTTAAAAAAACTCTACTCATCATTTTCACCAACACATCATGTGCCCTTCTGTAAGGTGCTTTTGGATATGGCAATAACCTCACATTAAATCAATACGAAATTCGATTGCCCTAACTGGCATCATGAAATATTCTGAGGAAAACACCTCACCAATTCAATTACCACAGGTAAATAAGATATTTCATGTGACTTTTATTCAAGTCTAACACAGAAACCAGATAACATTCACATTCTTTAGACCATATATTTAGGCCTTTAATGCATATATGGCATGAATATCAACTAATGACTTATCCGCCTCAATCACAAACAGAGGCAAATCAAACATATAAAAGGAGACTCGCTTCTTGCGACAGTCTACCCAACACAACAACTACTAACCACTACAGGCCAAGTATTACAGCAATATTACGGATTGATAATTCTACCAACTCCTCTGGCAATACATGCCCACATATAATCATGTTACAACCATGATAATTAAAGAAAATTCGAGATACTCTCCCATAGGAGTTGAAACCTCAATCACATAAGGCAACTTTTAGGCCAATTATGCAAGTAAAAGCAAAAATGCAATGCCACATAAGAATGGGATAAACTAGGATCTATAAAAGTATGACCCCTAATTCCTGAGACAGGTAATATACCTCTAATAACCGCGGAGGAATCTATCTCTCCATAATCCCAAGCCAAGACTCGGCCTTAGACTTTCTCCTTTGCTTTCCCTTCCATATCTCTCTTTGTACCACCACTTTGTTGCCCTCTTTGTTGGCCACTGCCTGATGTCTGTCCTCGTCGAAATCTAGATTTAGGACAATCTTTTCTGAAATGCCCCATTTCCCCACAATTCATACATTTTCCTTGTTTTCTCTAACACGTCTCTTTCGTATGTCCAATCCGCTGGCAAAATTTACAAACCATGCTATGTGGACCCAATATTGGTTGAGCCGTAGAAGCTGCGATCTGTACCCCTCGAACACTTACGAAAACCGAAGAACTTGGCTGCCCTCTGATCAATCTGGAGCCTTGTCCTTGATACTTTAACTTGCTTCCATCCCTTTTCAATCCTCCTTGGGGCTTCTCAAGGTCATTCTCAATCTTAAACGCCCTATCCAAGGTTGTCTGATAATCGGCAAGGACATAAGTCAATAATTGTTCCCTCAACTAGGGTCTCAAACCTTTTACAAACAGATAAACTCTCCTCACTTCATGCGGTACCAAGTGAGTACAATACTGTGCTAATTCCGCGAACCTTGCCGAATACTGAGTTACCGTCATGGTTCTCTGTGCTAGACGTAAAAACTCCACCTCCTTCTTATCCTAGGTTTTGGTCGTACCTCAGGTTGCTGTTGAGCTTACCTCTGAGCTGCCATGTTCTGTAGAAAGACCCTGAACATTTTCATCATTTCTGTATTCTGGTCTCCTCCTGTTCCCATATTATTCCCATTTCTGGGATCCCTTTGTTTGGTCATCACCATTTCCCGCCATTGAACAAATTCCTGCATTAAACACAAGGCGTCAGATATCACACACTCCCCCTTAGGCTAGACATCTACCCTTGACTTCTAACCTGGGCTCTGATACCAACTGTGGGCGCCTCCCAACTCCCGAAACCTAAAAACTTGTGTCACAGGATGGAGGGTCCTGTAAGTACCCCAATCTGGATCACCCTCTTCCAAGCACATGGGAAACACCGCAGACTCACAAACACAGTCTCGAAGACCTATGGCACTCAAACCCTCAAAAAAACCCTCAACTTGAAACCAAGGGATGAGCCTTTGCGGGATAAAAAGGGACAAAAGGACCTTTTAGGAATTTTCAAGAAATTGGAAAAGCATAAGTTGGTCCGTACGGACCTCTTTGTTTTAATAATTACCGAATCCCCTTAAAGTCCACAATATTCCCTCAAATCCGGAGAAAATGATTACCCTCATTGCATGGTTGGTCGTCTACGGACCTCTTTGCATAAGCCGAGGTGGTCCGTGCGGACCCTCTTTGCACGATGGGGACATCATAATTCCGAATATTCACCATCATCACATATTCCCTCAAATCGAGGGAAAACCAAAAATCTGGATAACATGGGAGGTCCGTGCGGACCTCTTTGCGATTTTCTCCTACTATAAATAGAGGGCTCCCCCTCTCTCATTTTTCACACCTCCCTTCTTCTCTCCTCTCCCCCGGCCTTCGGGCTCCCCTCTAAGACCCTTCGGGGCAATCCAGAGCCCCTTTCGGATACTTCCGGGGCCTTTCGAGCCCCCTCGTGGTGCTCAGAAGCCTCTCCGAGCGCTCCGCGATGCTGCGCTGCCCCGAGGCACTCTCGAGGTACTCTAAGGCCCCTCGTGGTACTCCGAGGCCTTGCACTGGTCTTTCCAAGGTGTCCGGCTCTTTCCAGGAGTCAAATCGGCGATCCCAAACCACGCCGAAACTCGCTGAGTGACTCACCGCCATCCTAACGCACGCCGAAACTCTGCCCGAGTGACTCACCTATCCTAACGCACGCCGAACCTGCGCCCTACGCGGCCTACAATCTCAACTCACGCAGAAACTACGTCTCGCAGACAACGGCCCCTCCCGAAGCAATCCCGTCCGTGCTTGGGAATATCATTCCATCCTCAAACACTATTCCCCGGCGGAAGGCAGACACGAACGGCGACATTGGTAAGGCTTCCTTCCATTACTATTTCAATACATTTCAATACGCGGTGTACAATGTAGACATCCGACACATGACATGCATTTTTAAAAGCACACACACACACACAACATTTAAAGAATATTAGGGGTATCCGAAAGACTCGTTTTACGAGGCGACTCGGAGTGAGATCTAAGATTCTAATATTCTCTTCCCGAGGAGTCACACGACTCCTCCGAACTCAAAATCTCATCACACAAAAACAGTTTATTATTATTTTTAAGCGATGCCCTTTTTCAATGTTTTGGGCTTAATAATAAAAACGGCGTGACGACTCTACAAAGCAAAACCACGGCGAGACACCTCCAACTAACGCTAAAGCGGAATAAGCCGGATGTCGGGCGCGAACGCTTGTGCCTCTCGGATCCCGGGCAAACATTCCCGAACGGCGACACACGAATGCGAGATGCACGGGCCTCCCGCGGCTACAAGTAGGATCCCTAGGGTAATTTCGGTTGGCGACTCCAGCCAGGGACTTTTTGTTTTAAAATCTTTTAAACAAAACAAAAGATTTTTAAAACGATGATGAGGGTCAAACTTTCATTTTACCCCTTTCTTTAAGCTGTTGTGTGTGTGTGCACGTGCTTCGTTTTTATTTTACAAAAATAAAAATACAAAAATGCATCAATATACATCTGTGCATACATTTAAAATTCTTCGAAAAACATCTGTTTTACTCAGAAAAAGAATTTTAGAGACCGCACACTACTCGCTTCTTTGCCTCGGTTACACCGCACACTACGCTGCTTCTTTGCCTCGGTTACACCGCACGCTACGCGCCTTCTGCCTCGGATACACTTGCCGCACACTACAACCCTTAACCCGGAGTGGTCTCATTTGGAATCAGTTTGGTCTTTCCTAGGCCTCTCGGATGCGCGCGGGATCATTCGAACATCCCATCCTAGCCAAGCGTCAACCACGTTTGAGTCTTGAGTCACACTCTGTCCGGACTCGGTTGGTTTTACCTGGTCATGTCATACGGCTGGATACATATACCATGCGGCCATTTTACGAGTCAAGGCTCGGAACTCAAGATCCCTTACGCAAGCAAAGCAATGAAAGGTCATGCTAAAATCTCGACACGATCTTGATTTCGAAGCTACACCCCAGGAACGATGTTCCGTCCAGGATATACATCCATGCTCACATGACACCATGTCATCACGCCTTTGATACGTCGGCCATGACAATATGACCCGGCCAACGCCTAACGTCACGGATCCCTTGCGCAAGCAAGGCAAGAGAGAGGTCATGCCGAACTCTTGACACGATCTTGACTCGGTGGCCGGCTCGGTTCACTATTCACATGGCTAACGCATCAAAATGAACATGACAGGCTCGGTCCTTAGGTTCGATTTTCTTTTAGGCCGGTGGAAACCGCTTGCCCTATAGGACCCTCGCCTGGGTGTCCGCTGGGATGTCGAAATACGGGTGCAAAACGAGGGGCTTATAGTCGCACGAGATGGTCTCCGTGTGACCCGGGATCTAGCATAGTTGCGAAAAGAAGAGCAATCTTTTCCAACCTACCTAGGACTCTGAGAAAACATGTTTTAAGTAAATTAAAACAACAAAAAAAAATAAATATAAAAGAAACGGAAACTGCATGCCACGTGAGCTTTTCCCCTTTTATCCCGTGAGGCCATTCCTGTGTCCAAACCTTGCCCGTCACCCCCTCCAATTTAGCAGTGATCTAGAGTACCCGGGGAACCCGTCTCCCCGTGTCAAAGCCGCAAGGTCCAACTTTCTTCCCGACTCTGTCACCGGGATAGTCAGTCAATTCCCGTGGCCAAGTCGAGTGGATAACAACGATGAGAATGGGACCTTACCCCAAGAAATTTCCCAACATTGGAAGAAGTTTGGGGTCCTCATGGCTATTGAGAAACGCCAAGGTGAACAACAAGCACTGGATTGAAGACGCTATGCGACCACTTCGGGACATTAGCTTCCACCCAACTACAGGAGGCTTCAAGCCCAGCCCAGGCTTTGCTCTGCCGAGCTTCTAACAGCCTCTCATTGTCTCCCGAGGAAGTCAACTTTGTTGCCCTCGTGCGAACCATGAAGTTAT